>JANHFO010008665.1:105382-115683 GCA_032468095.1 Pareas carinatus | reverse complement strand
ACTCATGCTTTAAATCTATAGAAATAGTTGATAAAAATTATACAGCCGTATCTTGAAAGCCGAAAGGACTATTTTTGGAGGGAAAAAATGTTGTCTAACATATGCAGTTTTTCAATATTGAAATGGATGTGCTTTGAGAATAGCCCAATGAAGATTCCATTGAGATGAGTAGGACAAGCAGAAGATGTCTTTTTATAAGGTTTGCCTCCCAAAATCCTCATTCTGCAGTGTTTGGTTTCTGCTCAGTATAGGACAATGAGCAGGGTGTTAAAAAGAAATAAATATGCTTACTGTCAGAGTTTTAAGTGCAGACTGTCCTGTCTTTTGGAATGGGACCTGAACATGTCCTCTGAGAAAATTCAACATTATTAAGGTTCTACAATTCCATATGGATTCAGATAAAATTTAAGTTCCATTTACTGCTAAACATGTTCTCGATGAAGGATTTAGAATGGGCCATGGTATAGTACTAATATTGTCTTATTAATTAAGATGAATTTTAAGTAGTGATTAAGATTTTAAAATGTAGACTGTGTTTACCTGGAATATGTTTTAAAATTAATCTGTTAACATTCTGTTATCACATTTTTAGAGTTTTATATAATATGAAAACAATGTCTAAAGTTGTTAAATAGTCTTAATATTAAAAGTAAAAAATCTGGCAGTATGATTTTAGTGGTCATGCTTATTTATTATGTAAAAAGTATTTGGTTTTTCAGGAGTAACAAAATATTTTTTTGGTAAAAAGGAACTTAAAGAGGAAATTTCTATCAAGATTTAATAAAGATGCATCCTATTAGCAGTTGTTTGGGTATATTCCATAAAAACTAAAACTTTTTGGAAAAACTACTTAAAGCTTAATATCTTTGTGACCATGTTATGAAATTATCTGATGATATATGGGTTTTTGTCTATTTATCCAGCTTTTTTTTCTTTACAACTTTCTAGAATTAATTGTTTTTTATAATAGGGAATTTTTTCAAACAATATATTTATTCTAGTTTAGTAACGAATATGGTACGTTAACAAGTTTTGCAGAGCATTGCAGACTTCTGTAATATGCTCCTTGGCTTTTATGCTGAAAGAAATATGTAAGCAATTGCAATAAACCTATAAAGCTTTAGTTGCTTTGAATATCCAGCTTTATAAATTACATTATCGTTTTCTCCAACATAATTTGTACCATTGTTTAAAATTAGCAACCGTTAGTAATACTTCACAAATTTTAAAATATTATTACAAATGTCCTTGGCATTCTTCTGGAGCAGCTGCATGGTTTTAACAGATATCAAGACAAATCAGCTGTTCTCTATGTTTCACTTAAATAAGAAAAAGAAGTCAGAATGATGACAAGAAAGATACCGAATTTTTTGCATGAAATAAGAACCATGGAAATCCATTAGATTGGCTTCCAAAAGTGTATTAAATCTGAGAAGAGTTGAGTTCTTGTCTTTTGAAAGCAATATCTTGCACAGGGCAAGAAAACATGGAAATATATTCTGTACGAAATGTCTTTAAAATAGTTGAACAATGCTTCCTTAAAGATTAGTTTGATACATGAACAATAATTTTGAATTTCTTAAGAGAATAACTTAATGTGCCAAATTAATGTCATAATTTATCTATCTGTTGTTCTGTGCTCTTTAAACTTGCGTGCCAGACAGTATGTCAGTATGGAATCTGGTTGTGAAAAGCAATTTCATATGTTCATTTTGTATATAATATTAGTCTTGGACCAAAAAATAATAATCAAAACTTGATTACTTGTTTACAGAAATGCTTTCCATTTGTTTGACAGTTTGTAGGAACTGCTCTGAAGCATAGTTAAAAGCACAAGCTTGTGAAAATAGAAATTCATCATAAAAAATTCTGCTCCTCCCCAAATATGTCTTAGCATTTGATCTTTTTTCCCACGTCTTTGCTGTAATTAAAATAAGATTGCCTTTTAAAATGTTATCCTTTGCATACTGCTTGGTGGTGTTAAGACATAAACAGTTGTACACATTGAATTCTATTTGCAACTAATATGAAAGCACTATTATATTCCCATTTTCCCCCTCACCTCAATAATCCAGCTTCTACCTCTAGTAAAATCAGCAAAATTTGTACCTGACTGCCTTTCACATTCTCTTTAACGTAAGTTAATTCCAGTGACTGTATTCAAAATATAATTTCTATAGCATTTTACAGGTTGGACAAATATAACGTAGGTATAACCTGGCCGATTAAATGTAATTTATCAATTTCAGTATTCACTTCAAAATTAAAAGGAACGTATTGTTCAGAGGTGAGGGATGCATTTTTCTTTCCTTTTTCTCCCTACTGAATTATTCTTCATGAATGTGTATAAATGTCCTCAGCCATTTTGTCTTCACTGGCCCATCTGATCTTTAAAGTTGACCTTACTCATCAAAAAAGTAACAGGCACTGAATTTCCCTGGGCAAGTTTGCCTTGTCAGAGTAATTATTGGAAAACAGCACATTTCTCAACCTCTCCATTGCGACATAACATTTGTTGAAACTCACCCATTTTTGATTACAGGCATGGTTTTATAAGGAAATTGTCAAGCTGACAGCAAATAGTCATTAATATTATCGATCTATCTAGGAAAAAGAAATTATGAAAACTTACCAGTGCCCTTCTTCTCCAGGAAGATGTCTCCGTCAGCACCTGCTGAAGGCTTTGTTGATTAAATTGACAGGTAAAAAATTCCTGTAGAATAAAGCCAGACCAGCTGGCTTTGAAGAGAAACCCCCCAGGTTGGGTCCTGTTTGCCTTACTCACCCTCTGCACCGAAGGCAGGAGCTTTTTCCCCTTTGCTGTTGACCTGTAAGATGCGTGATTTCCATGCACAAGTGTCTGGCAGGCCTGAGCCCACCTGCTCCTGTCACTCTGGAGTAAATTTAGCTGTAAAAGGTATCGCTGTCACCCAGACCTTTGTGAGTTCTGGCAAATGAACACAGAATTACTCTGTCCACAAAGCATGCTGTACATTCAGTTGGGAAATATCAAATCAATAGCATTACCCCAAAATCACTCCTTTGGCAGACGTAAAGTAAAAAAAAGCTCTTGACATTAGTGTAAATATCTCATTTCCAAGTCTTAAAACAAGGCCAAAACAAGTTTGTATTTTTAATTGCAGCTAGAATACAACTGTCAGCAGGCCTGGGAACCCCAGATTAATACGAAGCCGACCAAGCATCTGGTGTGATTGTGTTTGTTGCCACTGTGGCGGGGTGGGTTGGATTGGGTTTAGAGGTGTTATACTGTGGATTTTTAATGTAAGTTGCTTGGAGTTACTATGTGTGAGTTAGGTAGCCATATTAATTTGTTTAATAAAATAACTACACTTTTTAAAATGGAAAAATTATTGATATCTTTTATTTTAAACTACTTAAGTATAAAAGTAGATGGCTTTCCTTTACACTTTTCTTAGTTTAATTCAAAGAAACGTTAGAAACTTAAAACTTCTAAAAGAGAATTTAGTCATTGTGTTCTCCAAATTGCCAAATGTGTCTAATGAAAGACTGCATGTCAAAATTAGGCATTTATGCCATGAAGCATTTAAAAATTTGGTAACCAGTCTGTTATATTTGCTAATATCCAAGGAAGCATTTATTCCTTCAAAAATATATATAAGTCTAAATAATAAATTTTGAATTTTATGAATCTTCTGAATTTGATCTCCCCTGTTTGACATTGTTATTTGCTTTTCCTACCCTTCTCTTCTTTGCTCTCATCTCCCATCTTATGAGAAGAAATGTACTTAACCCTGGAAAGGAAACAGATACCTCTTTTTTCTGAATATCTTGTTGCAATCCATGAAAGGTCATGTCAGGGATAAAGTGCCAGCCAACTCAGTTGCTTCTTGAATAAGCAAGTCCTGTTCAGCCTGGGTTTGGCAGGAAAAGTAGTTCATGTCACAGCCCTAATTGTATTGTGTTAAAGAGGTATGGAAGAGAAAGAATGAAGGGTGTTAACAAAAAAAGTGTCTAGGTCACAGGCTTTTTGTCAAATAAACAAGCTTCCTATTTACTTACTACATATAAACAGCTACTCACCAAACTCTATTTCTCTGCAGGGTACCACTTTGAGATGAAAACAGGGACCTGATTGGCATCATTTGGTATCCATAGAAACATGGTAAGTACTTCTCCCTGAGTGAATGTCTCTTATTCAAGATTTAAAGGCTGAGTACTGGGTAAGTGAGTGTTTTCATTTAATAATTATATGGAAGAAACTTTTTAGAAGCTTGCTAAGGGGAAACAGGCTCCTGGTTGTTGCGTGCGCCGTAACAAAGGCCTTATGTTTGCATCATATTTTTTTTAAGTAATGTGTTTTGGGTTCAAACCTTCCATCATTCCTTTTTTTCTCCCCTAAATACAAACACCCTTCGTAAAGTCCTAATGAATAGGAATTCAAAACTTTTCGAAGCTCCATTAGTACTGGAAAGTACTAATCATTGTTCTTTGTTTTATTAGTACTTAGAGGAGAGTTTTCATTCTTGTACATTTGATTCTGCCTCTTTTCCATCAGCTAAATAAAACAGAACATTAGGAAGGTTGAAAAAAAGTACTCTTTATTTGCAACATTATCCTGGTAACATGAAATCATTGAAAGGAAAGAAGATGGAATTGTATATACTATATATGAAATTAGAATTTAGACATCAGAAAAATTGATAAACAGCAGGTATGTACGTATATGTTGTCTCCAGTTATTGATGCAAATTCTTAGGAAATTACTTAGAAATTAAGTATAATCAATTCAAGATAGAGCAGAATACAAAATCAAAGTTATGTAGATCAATTACTGTTACTATAACTTCACAATACGTTTTGCAAATCTGAATGTACCTTTTTGTTTCCCCCCTTTTTTATGTGAACTAGGAGGGCCTGTCTGAAACATTCATGTAGTTCTACCCTAGATTCAGATTAGTTCTATCTGCCCATAGTCTCGGCAACAGTTCTTCCTTCCATCCCGCAAGGCCATTCCACCATAACTTCAGCCTTACAAGTTTAAGTAATGAAAATTAAGCATACCAGTGTTTTTACTAGTGATCTTGATTTTTCTAAATATTTATTAGTGACTTTGGAAAGCAAATATCAGTAAACCAATTCATGAACATCTATGTCAATAGGCTATAAGGATATAGCAATGAGAGAACAAAGCTATGAGAAAACAAAGAAATTCATTGTTGTCCATTATTGTCCAATAATTGAAGGATGCTTTTCTAAGGGGAACTCTTTTTACTCCTTGCAAATGTGGAGTATGTAAAATATACATGTCACTCAAGTGTTGTCTTTTTTATCGAAACAGAAAAGCTTTCACAGATACTGGCCTCTAAGTCAGCTGTGAGTCCTGAATGACATGGAATCAACATGGCTACCCACAAAGATTTCTTGGCTACAGATACCATTCTGAACATTATCAGCAGGACTTATGCAGTGCTCTCTTGTGTTGAATGCTCTGCATTTGAAAGGAGTAGAGGACTGGGAAATCTGCCTATAACTCATTATTTAGTAAAAGAATAAAGGGAGAAAACTGTCTTATGCCTTTGAATCAATAACAAGTTTTTGAAATTAAGAATATTCTTTTTGTGACATTATTTTATACTCTTAATATAGTTGTTATTATAGTCAGGAAATGATAAACTAGATGATACATTTTAACCATTAGCAGTAAAATAACTTTGTTGCTGCAATAACAACATCCAGTGACATATTTAAACATTATAAGAGAGGGAAAAACTAATATTTAACAGTATGAAGTCTTGCAATTCCATATGTAAGATGTTGAACTATTTCCTTCAGAGTTTCAGGTGAACTAACAATTACCAATCTGTCATCTTTGAATATGAGACATCTATTAAAAATTGCATTCATTTTGCAATGAATCCCACTGACAATATCTTAAATACTCTTGAATTATAGCCTTGGTTACGTAAACAGCATTTTCTCAACCTGTACCAAGATCTCACATTCACATTCCATTTTATATAACCATTACAAGGACACATTTCTCTATAGAAAGATCCAGTGGAGGTAACTGAAATCCAACTGGTTTAGAGTTCTGGCTTCCCTATTTTTATCACTCTGCATATTATTTTCATTTACTTTCTTTATTGTTTTTATTTGCTAACTTTTCTCAGCAACCCATCCCTGCTGAGTACAGATGGCATGAATGATCTCACAGATTCTCTGCTCAATAAGCCAGAATGGTATTACAGACATTCTATATTAAACTTCTCTTACTTCAGTAAAATGCTGCTTTACCACATGCCTGCTTCATAATTCTCCTCCATTCTCTGAGTCTCTTCCTCTTTCTGTTTTACAATTCTCAGTTTTATTTCAGCTGAAGGGACTTGTCAACATATACTTGATATACTACTGGATCTTTTAGGGTTTCAAATAATCAGAGGACCTATGTGAGATTTTTTGTAGTGCCTCTATGTGCAGAAACATATACTAAT
This sequence comes from Pareas carinatus, assembly GCA_032468095.1. Lineage (NCBI taxonomy): Eukaryota > Metazoa > Chordata > Lepidosauria > Squamata > Pareidae > Pareas > Pareas carinatus. The sequence continues at coordinate 109,210 of JANHFO010008665.1, read as the reverse complement.
GAGGGCAGACATTTTAGAATATACATGCTATGCACTTCAAATGCTTTGTTTAAAATGGGCTTCGTAATATATATATATATATATGACACTACTAATATACAACTATTGCTTACTCAATACAAAAGTACGAGCTATTATCTACTTAAACATAGGCGTTATATCTGCCTATTTGTTTGGCTACCTATTTCAAGAAAAGAGAAAACAATGTAGTGTTGCTTGACACAATATACAGTTTATAAAAAGAGATAGCTTCCAGAATCCTGCAAATTGTTTTCCTGCTTAGATGATACATTTTACTCGTTTTCCCATCTTTTCATTGTTCAATATCTCTGTCTAACAGCATGATAGGTGATAGAGGAATATGAAGATGTAGGATTTCCTAGAGGCTATTGCAGATGGCTTTTGCAGAACTATGTCTATATCTCCTTCTGCCCTTTCATTATTTTAAACAGTGCAAAAGAACAATGGAGAAGAGCAAGCAGGAAAATAATCTTCCTTTTCCCCCTCTTCTGATGCATCTCACCTCCGTTATTGTTCGTACCTCTATCTAAATTGAGAATAAGGTAAGGAAAAGAGTAAGAATAAACACTTCAATAGCTGGACTACTGGTAGAATAAGGGACAGCATTTTTTTTAATTCTTTGGATTAGCTACAATTTGGTTTTTTAGTTTTCAGGCCATTTTTTTTCCTTCTGGTTAACTCAAAAAAATTCTGAACCAATCTGAGACTAGCTTCAGAAAATTCACACATTTACAAAAAGACCGTCACTTATTACAAATCTATTCTTTGAATGTCAGTCCTTATGCAGGCAAGGTCCATATGAAATATATGCATTGAAACAAAAATACCAGGAAAATTGGATGACTGCAAAAATTAACAAATGTAGATCAAACAATTTAATCAAAGAACTTGGTTAAATATGAAGTATTGTCAGTAGTTGAGTGTCTTTTGCAGCAGAGAATGGAATGGGAGTATTTTGAAGAGGGATGTTCCGAAGAGCCCTCCAAATGTGTAAATTCCAGGCTGAAATATGATGTGGTTTTGTTATAATACATTTATTATACTCCCTAAGAAAATTTTAGGCAGTGTAATTGCTGTTAGTGCTCTTACACAGAGCCATAGATATTCAATGAAGCAAGATTCAAAGGAGGGGAAAAAACAATACAGCAAAAAAAGAGAATACAGCAAAGAGACAGAATGCAATTAATGCAAGCAGATAAGTCACTAACAAAGACATCACATAAATCGTATATCCAATGAACAACAATCTTAAATAGGAAGGTCTTCGTTTATACAGAAGGTTTTTTTATTGAGGGGGGATGATTAAATATGTTGAATTTACAAACAAATGTATATGTTTCTTCTACTGAAAAGTGGCTTTTCTTCTCCCTTCCCTCTGTATGTATAATAATATCAAGGTTGATGAATTTTAACAAAGAATGATGATGCAAGAAATGTAGACATACAGTAGTGAACTAGCTCTGAGTTGGCAAAGCTGTTGTTAAGCAATAACTTGTACTCGTTGTAGGCTAGGTGTGATTTGTTTCCTAATGATGAGACAAATTAATTTTTTAAGGAGATTTTTGTGGTTTTTGCAAAGAAAGTGAATGGCTGAAATATGTGCAGGTCTGCAAGCTTAACTTAGACAATCCTGGCCAATTTTCAAATGTCTCTTCTCAAGGAAAAACAATACTACTTGAAATCAGTCAAGATAAACCATTTATACTGTATCTTTTTCTTTAAACTGAATCCTTAAACTGATGCTTCCAGCTTTGTTCTATTATACTGCTACATAAACCATGGGTTCTTATGTTAAAAGCAAAATTAGATTTTGCTTCAGAAATTCTTAGGTTTAATAAATGTGACACTGCTATGTGAAAAGGGGAAGCCTAGTGTTCAGTGAAGATGTTCAGTAAATGGCCTTTAAATGTAGACTGAAAGCTGGAAGCAAGAGTTTCAGGTGAAGAAAAAAAAAATCAGGGAGGAACAGTATACAGTGCCTTGAGAAAGCAAATAGCTAATTGTTGGAAGATGCATGCTTTAAAAAAGATATATCACATTACAATTTTTAGTACATATTTTCTTATGCTATATTATATTAAGCAGTTACCCTGAAATTCATCCTGAAAGGGAACACAAGGTGATAAACCTATCCCCCAGTCAGAGATACATCCAGTCAATGTTTAAGTATTATATCAATAAACAAAAAGAAGATAGAAAGGATATAATTATTATCAATTTGAGAAGGCTGATTTGATCCCTTTTCAGTTACATAGCCCAGGAAAGTGCTATTGTTCACAGCCATTTTGAGACATATTTTGGAGGAAGATCTTTTAGACTTTACCTACAAAAGCTCTTAGCTCCACCATTATCATTTAATTCAGAGGAATATAACAATTGCCATTGAATCTAACCCATGTCTAATGACCCTAACCAATGTGAAATGAAAAGGGGATTGCTGGATCCTGATTGTCTAGCTGACCAAGTGAGACTCTGAGCTGTCTGACCTGTCCGAGTGGTCAGCAGATGTTATTGAGTAATTCCCCCCTCCCAGTTGTTGCAGACAGCCTGGAGATGGTCCAAGCTGACCAGTTGATTGGTCCTCACATTAGAGCCAGTTCCTATATAAGGGAACTGAGGAATAAGAAACCTTTCGCTACTGTTACAAGTTATATTCTTGCCAATAAACTTAGTTGCTGTTATTCTGCCTGTTTCTTCGTGATCGAATCTAACAACTGGTAACGAGCTGGGGCGAAGGAAAAGGACAAAGGACACCAGATCGAGCCAACTGCTGCAGTCAACAATGGCTACCTTAGCTCTGTCAACCCCGTTCGACCAGTCGAAGGAAACCTGGAACGCGTTTATGTCCAGGTTTGACTTTTTCATTCAGTCTCAAGCCATACAGAATTTAATCGACGAACCAAGGAAGGCAATTTTCCTGAGCAATTGCTGGCACGAAGTCTTTGACACTGCCCATACCCTGGCTGAGCCTCGCACTCTATAGGCAATACCATGGAGGGACTTAACGGAGGCTCTGCAAGCCTATTATGCCCCAGTGCCTTCAAAGTTTATGAAGAGGCACGAATTTTGGCATCGCATGCAGCGTGGGGGTGAGTCAATAAGTCAATATGTTTCTGCACTAAGAAAGGCAGTTACCCACTGCGCTTTCGGGAATGTTGATGACAGCCTCCTAGATCAACTAATTTTTGGCGTGAAAGATTTGAGGCTACAGCGGCGGCTGTTAGCCAACCCTTATCTGACCCTATGGGGAGCATTAGATGAGGCTCGCGCCGCTGAAACAGCTTCAAATGCTGCTGAATCGCTCATATAATTAGCTGGTATAGCAGCTTCTGACAAACCTGATGCTGAAGTAAACCAGGGCAGAGCAGCTGCTGCACTAGAGGAGTCTGAGAAAGAGCATTATGAAGTCGAGCAGACTTATAAAAAGCTGGCAGAGCTGAAACAAAGATGTCTCAGTTGCAGCGGGCAGCACTCCAGAATGATCTGTTGGTTCAGGGATGCGATCTGCAGACACTGTGAGCGAAAGGGCCACATCGCAAAGATCTGCAGGGCGCCTGAACCGATTCAATCAGTGTTCCCGGTACCAGCAACCACCCGCAGTCGTTTCTGACCCCGGAGAGGTGCCAGGTTGAGGGAAAACGCAAAGAAACCATCAGATTCAGCTGATGCCTGCCACATTAAAGTAGGAAAAAACGTGTTTAAACCAAAAAATAAGATACATATATTATATTATTTATATTTATTAAATTTTTATACCGCCCTTCTCCCCGAAGGGACTCAGGGCGGTGTACAGCCGTATAAAAACAT
>JANHFO010008665.1:82193-99603 GCA_032468095.1 Pareas carinatus | reverse complement strand
CCCTGTTCTGATCAGCCCAGGAGAGAAAGGTATGTGTTGATACATGTTCAGCACACCCAATTTCTAGGAAGTAATGGAAAAGGAGCAGGAAACAGTGATGGATGCACTCTTATGGACGGACTTGTATTGGGTAGCTGAAGGAAACAGCCTTTGGCATTTGGAGGCATTTCACCTTTGAAATGAAGAAGCTCCTCTTAATGCAAATAAAGGCTTCAGAGATGAATTTTACTCAAAGGAAAGGTTAAAATCCCACCTCTCTGCCTGTTCTTTTCCAATAATTATCACCATGCTAATGAGACTTGCATTTGTAAAGAAAGACAATGCTACTTATAAGCAAAGAGTGACTGCTCCCCTAAGATGATGAACAGTCTCATATGCACAGCAATACGATTTTCTTTAAAAATTCAACCAGTGTTTAGGAGTTAACAGCGGAAAAATCAAGACTTAGATAGATGTTGCTTTAATTGCAGATATAAAAAGTCCTAATAATGACAACCAGCTACTACAAAATATAGCCTGTGATATTTATAGAGCAATTGAGGATATAACTCTTATGTCTCTTTGTTTTGTATTTAGATAATAATAATAATGCACTCCATGTTGCTTGTTTGACCATGGATCTATAGAGTATCTTCACCTTATTTTAGTTATAGTTCTGGCTAGTTCCAAGGCTGTTTCTTTCCAGATTTTCACATGCACCATACTTTGGGCACAGCAGATAAGCAGATAAGTTAGGATAAGGAAAAAGAAAACATGTGTCGGTTGGATAATCAAGCTCAAAGAGATTAGTGGACTGTCCTTAGAAGAGTTATGTTTTACTTACAACAAGGACATGTTAAGATGGCAAGCATTTGTTCATGGAATCAATATGGAGGTTCAACTTGAATATGGGGCACCTAAATGATGAACTACTTTTGGCCCTTAGAATTTCTATAATGGGAAAAAATATGATGATAATGTTGTGATAGCAATTTTTGGCAAGTATAGATTGGCATACAGGAATACAAACCCTTCAGAAACCCAGAACTCTAGTACTGGTCAAGTTTCTCCATCTACAAAATTGCTTTGGAAGTTCTCATTTATTTTATTCATCACAGGTTGCCCATAAGAGTATATGGATTCCTTTGGAATAAGCACCAGGAACTTTCCTTTAACTTCAGCTGGTGCCTTTTTCTGCCCCTCCTTCACTTGAAGCGCTTTGCTAGATTGGCATGATCCCGTAGTAGTGTCACAGCCTGTAGTCATTTAATGCTTCTTCTCGTGGGGTCAGGATTCCACGCCCAAGTGCATTTAGCAGGTCAGTACAGTAATTTTAAATGTCTTTCTTTCAATCTTTTGCCATCTTCAATTATACCTTTCCACCCTACTATTTGTGTAATTTTCTTCTGTCTGAAGTCTCTTTACTGTTGTTCTCTATTGCACAGCATGACAAATTACCCATCAAGCTATATCTTTTCAGCCCAGAAATGTGCAGCAACACGGCGTCGTGGCATTATCACATGTTGTGCACTTTATTTCCTTGCAGTTCATTCAAGTGTGCCACGTTATTTTCCTGCTTCCTTTTTGTCATCACTCAGATTAACCATTTTATCTGCGGTAAACTTTGAAAACAATTAGAAACTCATTACATAGTAAGCCAAGAGTAGAAATACCTAGGCAAATGTTTGCAATTTATGGTTTTCTTTATCATTGTCAGCCAAAAATAAAATTAAAATATGGATCCAAATCCTCTGACTATGCTGAAGAGGTTTCAGTGTTGATTATACAGCTGAGTAACCTTGGCATGGACAAGCATTATTTGTTGCCCCTGCCCATTAAACAAATTAACTGAAATATACCAGGGAACACAAACCTCTCATTCTCCAGACCAGAGGTGTAGTCTCCATTTAATTCTTTTTAGGTCTTTTGCTTTAACAACAGTTATGTGTCAAGAATTCTGCTGTTTAACTAAATGATCTCAGAAAGCTCCTGGCAAGAGACCAGAGATGGGGAGAGGAAGACGATAGAATTAGCTTAATTACTGACAATGTTTGCAGAAATAGTGGCTTACAGTACAACTCTCTCTATATTATTAGGAGAAAGTCCTTTCAATCAAGTAAAGAAACTCCCATAAGATGACACAACGTTTTCCTGGCCAACTATGCATTGCTCTGATTATATTGCATATTATCTAATTCATACAGCATATGTGTTCTAGCTAAAGTTGATTTTGATAAGACTGAAAGGATTATTTCAGAGATTAAGGCTTCTGTTGCTACTAATCAAAACATGTTTGGACACTATTCTGTTTCATTCCTTATTTTAATTTTAATATTTTAAAGGTTAAATGAAGTAACCCAACACTCTGGCAATCCAGGGAGATATGACCGATTTTAGTGCACGTAAGATGAGCCAAAACGTGGAGAAGATAAAAGGGAGTTGCCTACAAATTATTAGAGCAGTGCCATGTTTTGAAATTCAAAGACTACAAGGTATTTTGAAGCACAAAACAAAGTACTGTAATCTGTAGTATTGTCGCCAAATGTATCTTTCTTTTTTTTGAGATTGCAAAGCAGCTTAGATGACAGTTATGCAATCCTGGAAAATGGCATGGCTGTTTTAAGGATTTGAAAACAGGTGCTACATTTGTATTCCTACACACTTTGACATATCTTCTGCCTCTGAATTTGAAACACCGCAAGTCCTACAGATTATACTTCCCAGATCACAAGCTATTAGCAACAGGCTCAGGATAAAACCTGGTGATGTGTCTTGAAAACAAAAGCGTAATGCAATAACTAACATTAATTCTAAGTTTTTCATCTATTATAAACATCCAAGCATGGAGTTTTCATTCTTAGTCTTTAATACAATTGGTAATTTGTTTTGGTAATTTGTTCATATGTTTTGAACTTTCCCTTCTTTCAGACAGATTAAACAGTCAAGCTTCTTTATAGCTAACGTTACATTTATAGGCCAAACTCTCCAGATTTTCTTTATCTAAATGATTCTATTTTATGATGATGACAACTTTCCTGATTTTCAGTTATCTTTGGACATATAATTTGACTTCTGTTTCCTTATGGAATACAGTTCAATTTTAAACCCATTATGGACATAGTAACAAAGTTGTTACATGACTTCACTGTTAAAATGTGAAAGTATTTATTGGATATTTATTTTTATTACATTTATATAGTGCCTCTGTCTTTTAGAGACTCAGTTGTCTCTATAGGCTTAAGACATATTTAGAAGATGTTGGGTCAGAAGTTTAATGTTGAGACTGTTCTATGCCTATCACAAAAATGTATCTCATGACAATATGAAAGTATTTTACGACATGATGGATATATTCTATGATTATGATCATGATATGTCATTTGTAGCTTGTGTATACATTGGGAGCATATGTACTGGAGAGAAATTCCTTGCATGAGTCCAATCACACTTGGCCAATAAAGAATTCTATTCTATTCTATTCTATTCTATTCTTCTAAATATAGATAATCCCCAGTTTGAAATTGCAAATAAAACATGAGAGGGAAGATAGAGTTAATGGGCTAACTTTTTATTAATTACTAATACTTAGAGGAGTTTATTGTCAATAAAGTTTTCAACCAATCAATTTCTAAAGAGGATATCTATATGAACTTTGAATAAAGAATACCCAGTTCAACATTATTAAGTAACATTAAATATATTGCTAATGAACTTAGGTTGAGATTTATTTCATATTTTCCCCCTGTTTATTGGATACTTCTGTGAATGTTTAGAAAGGAATGACTGTCAGCCTCTTTTTGGTGAAAGTGAAAAGTGATGGAGGTGACACTGCTACATGTCCTATTATGGACATGCTTAAATGGCACCTCCATCATTTTTCACTTCCACCAGAAAGGGGAGGACAGCCATTCCTTTCTAAATGCTTTGATTTAATATTCCTAAATCTGTTCCTATTATTTTCGAAAGAATAATGGGGTTTAAAAATGCATTCTATTGAATCATATACCAAAAGTCAGGCCCCATGGTCAATTTATTATATAAATTACATTAAATGTATGAATAGATTGCCATTTTCCCCCTAAAATCTTTTTGACTCATTTAAACATTCTTTGAACAAACTTGGAATATTCATAAGTACAATAACATTTACTCTGAAAAAATATCATTTAATAAAACTGTAGTTGTCTATGTGGCTTGACCTTTGGTATACAGGAGTCCTCTACTTACAACTAATTGCTTAGCAACCATTCAAAATTCTGATGGACCTACCTAGGATACTTATGATTTGTATTCAATGTTCTGATGGTCACCTCCCCCCTGTGCAGTCACGTGACTGCACTTCGGTACTTGGCAACCAGGACTCATTTATGACTGCTTGCAGTGTCATGACTGCATTTTACAGTTTTGCCAAAAACTGGCATTCACTTGGTTACTGGTTTATGGTAAAATGCGCTGATAGTAAACTATTAATTTGCTTAATAGTTGCTCCACTACAATCATAACTTGAGGATTACCAGAACTTTACACATTAAAAAGTCGGAATGTACCACTATATGAAGAACAGTAGATTTATTGAGTAATCAGGATGACTACCACACAAAAATAGCCTATGTTGTACCTGTACTTGGATGGCAGTCAGCCTCAGCGTATAGTATGCTATACCTGCTCACCCTAATGAATTGTCCTTTATTATTGGTGGATAAAGAATTTTCTGACAGATAGGCCACAGTCAGTAAGAATAGGATCTCACCATTCTTCTACTCTGATACTAAGCACAGGAGCACCCCAGGATTGTGTGCTAAACCCCTTCCTTTATTCTTTGTATACCTATAACTGTGCCCCATTGTATAACACCAACACGATTATCAAATTTGCGGGTGATACAACAGTGGTGGGGCTCATTAATAAGAACAGTGAGTCTGCTTACAGAAAGGAAGTACAAGGGCTGATACTGTGGTATAAAGAAAATAATCTTACACTTAACATCAAAAAAAACTAAAGAACTTATAATTGATTTCAGAAGGAAGAAAGATGTACATTTACCATGGTACATAAATGGTGAAGAGGTGGAGAGGGTCGATAATTTCAAATATCTGGGCACTTATATCTCGGAGGATGTCTCATGAACTATTAATGCTAACATGCTTGTGAAGAAGGCATAGAAGAAGCTGTACTTCATGAGAATGCTCAGGAAGATAAATCTATCTCAGTGTCTACTTCTGTCCTACTATCGCAGCACCATTGAGAGTGTCCTGACATACGACATACTTAATTTTATTTAATTTAATTTTTAAATTTATATACCGCTCTACTCCGGAAAGACTCAGTGCAGTATACAGCCATTAAAACATACAAAATAGACATACCAATATTAAAACCCATTTAAAATAATTAAATAAAGGCTGAAAGTTTAAGAGTATAACTAAGCGATAAAACCCCGATTGAAGCAATTTAAAAAACCCACTCCAATGGGACAAATTGGAAATCAAGATAGCCCTGCCTGGATAAAAAGATAAGTCTTGAGAGCATGCTGAAAAACCCGGAGATCAGAGATAGTACGTATCTCCGGGGGGAGTTCATTCCACAAGGTCGGTGCTGCCACAGAGATGGCTCTGACCCTGGGGGTCGCCAACTGACATTGTCTGGCTGATGTCACCCTGATAAAGCCCTCTCTGTGGGAGCGGACTGGTCAGTGGGAGATATTAGTTGGTAACAGGTGCTCCTGCAGATACCCTGGCCCTAAGCCATGGAGCTCTTTAAAGATGGTCACTAATACCTTGAAACGCACCCGAAAGACCACAGGTAGCCAGTGCAGCTTGCGCAGGAGGGGGGGGGTCACATGGGCACGGCCCCTGGCCCCCATAATCCCCCGCACGGCCGCATTCTGAACCAGCTGCAATCTCCGAGTACAGTTCAAGAGGAGCCCCATGTAGAGAGCATTGCAATAATCCAGGTAGGAGATGACAAGCGCTTGAGTGACTGTGCGTAATGAATCCTGATCTAGAAAGGGGCGCAACTGGCATATCAAGCGAACTTGATAGAAAGCCCCCCTGTCCACGGCCATCATATGATCTTCCAATGACAGCCGTGAATCCAGGAGGACACCCAAGTTGCAAACCCTTTCCCCAGGGGCAAAATATCGCCCCCGATGACCAGAAATGGAATCCACTGGCTATATCGGGATGTCAGAAACCCCAGCCACTTAGTCTTGGAGGGGTTGAGCCTAATGCCTGTTTCTCCCCATCTAGACCCACACGGTCTCAAGACACTGGGTCATCACTTCAATGGCATCGTTGGGGTGGCCTGAGGTGGAGATGTATAGCTGAGTATCATCAGCGTACTGATGAAACTCCACCCAAAGTCATGTATAATCTCGCCCAGTGGCTTCATATAGATGTTGAACAGAAGGAGAGAGAGGGCCGACCCCTGCGGCACCCCACATAACAGGCGCCTCAGGGTCGACCTCCGCCCTCCTGCCAACACTGTCTGCATCTGATCGGAGAGGTAGGAGGAGAACCACTGCAGCACAGTGCCCCCCCCAATCCCAGCCCCTCCAATCAGTGCAGCATGATGCCATGGTCGATGGTATCAAAAGCCGCTGAGAGATCTAGCAGGACCAGGATAGAGGAACAATCCCTATCCTGGGCCCTCCAGAGATCATCAACCAATGCGATTAATGCCGTTTCCATGCTGAACCCAGGCCTGAAGCCGGACTGGCATGGGTCTAGATAGATATTTTCATCCAGGTGCCAAGGAAGCTGATACACCACCACACACTCAACAACCTTCACCAGAAAGGGAAGGTTGGAGACCAGACGATAGTTGGCAAAATCTGCAGGTTCCAAGGAGGACTTCTTAAGGAAGGGTCTCACCACCACCTCTTTCAAGGCGGCTGGCAAGAACCCGTCACTTAAAGAGGTCTCAACCATTCCCTGGAGCCAGCCTCGTGTAACCTCCCCGCAGGCCAGTACCAACCAGGAAGGACAAGGGTCCAATAAACATGTGGCAGGATTCAGTTGTCCCAGCAACCTGTCCATATCCTCAGGAGTCACAGGGTCAAACTCCCCCCAAACAACATTCTCAAGACCTGCGCCTGACATCTTGCCTGGATCCTGCCAAGCAGAGTCCAAACCTCTCCGTATCTGATTGATTTTATCATGCAGATAACTCGCAAAATTCTCAGCAGAGTCCTCCAAGGGATCTTCCCGCGTCCCCAGATGTAAAAGGGAGTGGGTCACCCTAAAGAGGGATGCTGGCCAGTTATCTGCTGACGCAATCAAGGTATGGGAGCAGCTCTGTAGCAGATTAAAAAGCCATGCAGAGAATTATTAAAACTGTCCAGAATATCATCGGCTCCAGCCCTGGGTGTGTTCTGGGCAGAGAGAACCAGATGGAGCAATGAGCCAGGAAAGGGTCAACAGGCTCCCTTCCCTGGCCTCAGAACATTAGTCCCAACTAGCCTTCAAGGCTCCAGCCAGAGACAGACATGGGAGAAAACTCATGGCAAGGAGGAATGCAAGTTAAGAGGAATCCAATTAACAATGTCCACAGTCTGAGTCACGAGGATCAGCAGAATTAGAGTCATCAATGTCCAAGTCCAAGGATCAAAAAGCCAGAAATAAATGGAGATCAAGGCCAAAATAGGAATGCAGAAATGGAAGCTGAGCCAAGGTCAGGAACACAGGAATGCCAAAACAGAAGTCAAGCCAACATCATGAACATAGGAATGCTGAAACCAAAGTCAAGCCAAAGTCAGGAACACAAGAATGCGAAAACCGAAGTCAAGCTGAAGTCAGGAACACAGAAACACCGAAACAAGCCACAATTAAACAGTTGCTGAAGCTGAACAACTGTTTGAAAGTCAACTCTTTTATTCCTCCGTTGAGGGTAGGGGCTGCCTGCCACACCCCCGACAATGCCCAATAAGTTAGCCCGTTGCCTCCCTCTGTGTGTACGCAGCCTGTGCCTCGTTTTTGCATCTAGCAAACCATCCTCAGGTGTGCCCATTACAGCCTCTGGCTCAGTCCCAGCATCTGCCCCTTGTTGATCTCCCACAGCTGTCAGGCCATCAAGCTCTGTCTCCTCCTCTGCTAGAGAAACTGGTAAGATAGTTGTGGAGGAGGGTGGCCGGACTGGGCTTGGAACACCAAGGGAGGAGGGCTCCTCTCCCAATGACTCATCATCCAAGTCCTCAGACAACAAGTGAGCCTGTGAAGGGGACAAGGCACAACAGGATGACATTTTTGCATCTCGCCACTCAAGGAAGTTGTACAACATTCTCAGAGATTCTTCCCATCCTGCTTACAATCTCTTTGAACTGTTGCCTTCTGACAGAAGATACAGAGCAATTAAAACTCGGACTACACATGTTCTGAATAGTTTTTACCACAGAGCTATCATTGCACTTATCAATGAACTTAAAGGCCACCATCAGTGAACTGTTGGATAGTATTACTTGGTCTGTTGTGTGGATGCTTGGGTGTTTTTAGGGAGGGGAGAATTTGGCAGGTGGGGTGCTTTTGGGGATTGTCATGTGTGGGTGTGTGTTGGGGCTGGTCTCTGGGTGTTATGTGAATTTCGTTGTATGTGTATACTGTGTATACTTGTAAAATGACAATAAAGTTATTATTATTATTTAATTTGGTTCTCATCAAGAGTCAAAATTCAAAATATCAGGAGGATTTAATATTTAAATCCAGACAATCAATACTAAGACTACACAATGACAGTACTGGTTTTTTTTCTTTATTTTGCTTTATTTTCAGAAAGCTCTTGTACTGATTTGTATTAAAGCAGTCACATTAAGAGTAGGGAGAAAATGGAAAACAATAGGTAGTATTCAGAAAAAAATGAAGAGTTTTCCACCATCATCTTAAAAAGAAACTGGTGTCTGCTAAGGAACTGTCATAACATACTTAGTGTGCTGTGGATCACTGAGGCATATTTGTGAACTAATCACTTTCAAAATCCCAACTTTGCCATAAATGATTAAAAGCACTAGTCCTAATACAAAGTAAGTGACTAGGCCTCATGATCAGTAAGTGTAGTTAGTATATTCTAATTTCTCTACAGGCATTTTGGGTTACTTACTGAAAATACAAACAGGTCTTGCATAGTTTTTGTATGTTACATGGATCCAAAGAAAAGGATTGGATGAGGTTCAAACCAGCTAAGACTTGAAATTAGTCCAGCTGAGAATCTGTTTTGTTGGTATGTTCATATTAAAATCTATTCAAATCATTTATTTTTTCTAACTGTCAATCATACAAAACAGGTAGCAGCCCAATGTACCTTCAGCACCTTTTGTATGTTGCTATGTTTGCTAAAGAAAACGACAGCTGAGAAATACAATTCAATTTACCACATAGATCACATTGTAAAAGGCTCCCCAAAAACTAGAAAAGATTGACAGTTGTTTCAACAAATGGTGACTTGACTGTTGCACTGTCAGAGTTGATGTCCTTCTGCAAATGTAAAAGAGCAGCGTGATTAAGGCATGCTCGTCCTTGCTAGATTTCAGCCAAGTTTTCAGTCTCTCTCAATAGCATAGAAAGATTGTTCAGCTGTTACAGATCATGCAAGAATGGCAAGTAATTTCTGTAACTTTAAAGTAAATAAAACAAAGCCTTCAGCCTTGGCACATATATTTAGGAAATGACTAGCATCTTCCTGGTCATCAAGTTAAACTCTAATCATGTTATAGAAACAAAATGTTTCTTCTGAAGAAGGAAACCAGTATTTGTTATCTGGATTATTTTCCATTTAACAACATATTTTGTGGATATCCGCATTCCTAGTACACCTGTGATAATTCATTGTTTCAGCCACATATTAGTAGTTCTTCAGAAGTCAAGCAATGTTAGAGTTAATATGTCTGTTGAAAGGCTTTTGCTGCATTAATGGATGAAGTGTTAGAGCTGTTTCCACGAACTGTATGCTATTGATACTACTGAAATGTGTGACACTTCAGTGTACTGAGATGAATGTCTAATCCAATTGCTGTTTTTCAATCTGAAAACTACTCTGCATTCTTTAGAACAGTTGCTTCATGCTTGTCAAATTTCTAAGCACAGCATTTTCCATTTGGAAAAGCCATCAGCCACCAGGTCTGATACATAGTTTCCAAGGATTTAAACATGCCTTGGACTTCTTGAATCTCAAATATTTTCTAAGAATACAATAGAGTATATTCTAATATACATTGGAATGGAAAGCAGCTTAGATTCATTGTCAAATATAAATTGTTAACATTATATCATTGTGGCTGGATCTCCCATTGTTACATTGAAGAATTCATAGAATCTTTAGAGTGTAAAATACTTCATTGATATCACAGTCTAACAACATTTATTGATCGGGATGTGATATTGCATAATTATTAGTTCAAACATGTAAAAAATGAATAATTAAAAAAGCCCTCACAAATGAATTGTTTTTCATGGAGTTATTCTTATTAGCTGACCTAAATCTGTTTTTTCCTTTGTTTAACTAGCACCTTTAGATTATGCACTAAAAATACAAGCATTTGAAGTTCAAACTTTACGACCAAAATTACTGCCTTTCAGTTCTTTTATTATTCTTTCAGGCAGTTAAAAATATAGGTCAAGGCAACAGTGCATAATTTAGAAAGTTAACAAAATGCAGCTAATGAAAAGAAATGGAAGTAAATATAATTACAATAACCTGTTATGCTTTGTCTCCTTTCTGTTGTCAATTAAACATGTAAGGAAGGTGATGCCCAGGCCTGTTCTACCCCACCCCTAAAACTCCTCCTCCTCTGTCAGAGGTGTTATACTCTCAAAAACAGTTCTAGAGTATTCTCAACAAAGCAGAGCTGTAATAATTGAAAAACATGTTGTGTTTCACTGAAGAGACTTGTGTGGGTTCAGCCATACAAATGCAGGTCTTTTCATTGCTAGAGGAACCGGATTCTGAAGCTGTGAATGGAGTAAGGAAAGACCTGATACAGAAAGCAGCATAGAAGTAGGCACAAGTCAGTAATTGATTAAAAAAACAACAAAGAAAAAGCAAATTAAGGATTGCCAATGATTTAATTAATATTTATAAATATATTGTTTAATTAAACATTTTAGATATTTTAAAAGGGATCTGAATCAATGGATCTGATATACACACACCATGAGCATATCCTAATACCTCTTCATATTGAGTATGTAGAACATGTGTAGGCATGAAAAAATCACCCCCAAGTTCAAGAGAGATCTGTATGTTCTGTATGCATCTGTGAAAAGATGTTAAAAATATTTCTTTATTAATTTCTCCTTATGCACACATAGGCTGAATGTATCTGTGCATTCAGTTGATTTAGACAAGGCGTTTGAGAGAACAAGAAAACTGATCAAACACAGGAACTGTAATAATTGTAAACACACTTGAGTCTGAGCAAAAAAAAAGGTATCTGTTGCCACCTTAGAAAGCTCCACCTTGCCCTTTCTGGTTACACTTTAAAGTTACTAATTCAAAATGACAAGCAAAGACTGTGTAAAGCAACATGAAGTTGAAAAAGGAAGCATAGGAATCTTAACGCATAAAACTGGAAACCGTTCCAAAGAGTCTTTGGACGTCTGCCTTGTGTACTAAGTTTCTGCATTAGACAAAAATAATAATAATCCTCAAACCTTCTTAATTTAACATCTGTAGTGGCTTTCATTTTCAAATGTTCAAGGACAAAACATAAGGAACAGACGCAATACTGATAAGAACACCAACAAAGGAACACTAGAAGTGGTAGCAGTTCATTTTAAAAAAAATATTTTTACTGGGAGGCAAGTCTGGAAAGACAAAATATTCCAGGGTGTTCTCTCAGCAACTGCCTTCACTTATCTTCCAGGCGAGCCGCATTCTTCAGCCAGGCTCACCAGACAAAAGAAAAATGCAATCATGGATCTGTGCTGTATTTTTTTTGGCTGCTAGTGCTTTCAGGAGTACTGTATGGGCTCACTCCTTTTTCATACCATTGATAAAAAATGCCGGCATTTTATCTAGGGCATGAACAAGCAACGTTGTAGTGCTAAAGAAGCTGTGCTGTTAAAGTTTATTTTGGGAAGGAGAGGGGGAAGGGCTACTGTGATAATGACAGATAATGCAAAGTGGATGGTGCCATATCATGTACAAAGGCAGGGTTGGAATTCCTTTTCTACATTCTTCATTGGAGAAGTGAAATTACAGGTAATTGGGAATTTCCATTGCCAAGTGATGTGCTCCTAGAGCCTGACTGCATCGCTTGGCGACAGCAGTCCCCTCAGTCCTGGTTGCTGCTGTTAACCAAATATTACCGTCATTAGGTGAGGCAACTTCTGGCCAGCAACCAAGTCAGTGAGGAAGCTGGCAGGAAGTTGCAAGTCCCAGGCAGTTTTCAACCAGACTGGCAGGCTGCTACCAAGTGAGGGAGGGTGTAAGGGTGTGAAGGAGGAGTGGTAAGCATGGGAAGGACATGTGGAGGTGATGGAAAGATGAAAAAAGATGCAGTGAGGTTTGATGAAGATGTGCGAGGGAAGTGAGGATGCAAAAGAGGCAGGGTGAGGCTTCAGGAAGACTTGTGAGGATGCAAGGGAGAGCTGGTGAGGTTTGGAAAGGGTGCAGGAAGGTGTGTGAAAGTATGAGGGAGGGGTGGCAAGGCTCAAGGAGGGAAGAAGACATGGTAAGGTTTGTAGAGATTGGGTGAGATATGTGAGGGAGATACTATAAGGGTTGGTGAGTGTGCGTGAATGGCCAGTGTAGTGCATGCAGAGGAGACTGGAGGAGAATCCCTGGGTGGGGGAGACTTACCCCAGTGATTTTCTGGGAAAGCCAGCAGGGAATTTTTCAAATGATGATCAGATGATCACATGCGGCTGCAACTGGTTGTAAGTGCAAGCTGTTGCCAAGCACCCAGTTTGTGATCATGTGATCACAGGGGTCCTGGGATGGCTAGAACTCTGTAACCACCATACATTTGCAACTCTTTAATTCATCATAACCATCATTTATTAAGCACCATTGTAACTTAATACAATAACTGAACAAATGGTCATAAGTAGGGGTCTACTTTATATTTGTTCCTTCTTTCCCCTAAGTTTATTTTATACTTAAACTCTAAAGAAAAATTCTGTCTCAAAACTCAGAGATGGCAGTAGAATTTAAGTTAGCTTTGTCAGGTACTCTCCAAAAAAAGAGGGGGTTGGCAATTTGGGGTCCCATATAGCCCTTAGATCACAAATTGCATAACTCTAATGTTGGCAAATAGCATCACTTCCTGAACTAATGTTGGGTTCAAATCTCCTTTTGAAACGAAGGAAGTAAGTTGGATCATTGCATTGAAATGTTTCTGGAGAATCAGAAATTCTCCAAAACATTTTTAAGAGTACAACTTGCCCTTATTACCATTATTGATTGAATTTATTGGGCATAGTGGGAGCTAATTGAATAAATGTAAGAATGCCCCAAGATATCTAAGAGAAAATCCTTTCCTTAGAAAAAATTCTAAAGAAAATTTCCTTTAACAATGAAAATTGATAATGGAAAAAAGGCAGGGGAAATTTTTCAGTACTAGAGCAAGTCCTTGGGTATTGGATAATGATGAGAGTTGGGACTGGCATTTCTGTTGCTAAGTGATGCAGTCATAAATCACAATGTCATGTGATTGCATCGTTTATCAAAGGAAATTCTGACAGCCTAGCTATTGTAACTCATGGACTGTGCAGGACATTAAGTGATGACTTTATGTGATTGTGATTTCTGACTTCTTGCCTGTTTCCTCATTTACTTTGCTTATGGAAAGCTGGAAGGGAATGTCGGAAATTGTAATTGTGTAACAATAGGAATACTGCAAAGGCTGTAACTCCAAAAACTGGTTGTAAGTACAATTTGTTATTATAGTTTAGAACAATTGCTAAACAAATCATTGTAACTTGAACACTATTTGCATTCAAAAGTACTTCAAAATGCCAACTTCTGATTACCCTATGTTGAATTAGATCAAAAAGTTCAACTTCTACTAGTGTTTTCCCTAGTGTGGTCTTCCAAAAAGCCCACAACTGGATTGTTAGAACATTTTTACTTTATAGTGGCCGATAAAGACATAATTGTCTTGGAAGTAGCATATAGCAATAATGACTAATAGCCCTTGATGAAGTTGCTGAATTGTTTCACTAGCCAGCATAGTCACAAACCTAATAGTGATGGAAAAGGCATGTTTCTGATTAATGAATCTGAAGCTGTAGCTTCTTATTTTGCAGTGATGTGATTGTTTCTCCAATGTTGATCCTGTCAATATATTTGGCCTAGCAAAACCCACAGAAAAAAATGCCTATCTTGTATATAATCCAGTATATCAATTGTTACAAGGGAAGTTTTCTTTTTTTGTTAATCATCATTATTGTTATTAGAAAGAATCCTGACTGTAGTTCAAATTTTTAGGTCTGAGGTCCCAACTATTTTTGTCTCAATTAGGACTCATTTGGAATAGTGAGTACATGATGTGGTTGATTCTGCAAAATGTTCAAAAAAACCCACAAATTGCTGTTATAGAATACACAAAAAGTTACAAATCACCAGGATGCTTTTTTTTTTTACTTACCGTGCCTACTTATTCTAACCAAGTAGGCACCAGAGCATGCACTAGATCATCAATTTCTCAACTGAAACTGTCTCACATGTGGTTGTGACATAAAATTGGGAAAATTTAACTTGACTGCTTTAGGTAAGCCAGATTTTGGCCACAAGAATTTGCAGGTGCTCCTAGATGAACAACCCCTTGTTTAGCAACCATTCAAATGTATGGTGGTACTGAACAAGTGGTACTTAAAACAGGTTCTCATGGTTGTGGCTATTGCAGTATTCCTGCTATCAGGTAACACATAATATAACCTTCATCACAGGCTTCCAACTAGAAAAGTCAAGAGGAAAGCCAAAATCGAAAATTGTATATGGTGATCACATGGCAGTGCACACTTAACGATGGTGAGGGATTCAACTTAATGTTGGCAACTTGAAGTGTCACATTTGCGATTCCTAAGGGACATAGTTACTGTTACGTATTTTACAATCATGTCATTGGCAAAGGAAATTCCTGTTCTAACTATGGTCATTAACTGTGGACTACTTTATATGTAAGATATGATGTTTTAGAACCAACGTGCCTCATTTTGCACATGCTTAAATTTAAATGCATACAGACAAATATTTTTTTCATTATTTGGTTGTTCAGTAGAATTATTGATTTTGTAAGGCCTTTGGTTTTTGATCTTTAAGCAATATCACTGCAATTAAAACAGTTCCCATTAGTACCTGGTCCTATATTTAGCAAGCTTATCAAGTTTTTAGCTTGATTTGGTCTTTCTTAAGCCTTTGAAAGAACATAAAAAGCCATTATTTAGAAGTTTTATAGGCTGCAGAACTTAAAAAAATATTAAATTGATTGTGTAAGAATGGACTCCCCCACCCCAATCTCTCATAAAATACCATCAAGTTCTCATGTGTTTAGCCCTAGTATTTAGAAAACAGAGTTGGGGGGAAAAAAAGCTTAAGCTAGAAGTTCGTCATATGTGTAGAAATCCCAATTCATGCCCATGGTGTCTAAAACTCAAGGGATTTTCCACTGAAACTCTAGCACATCTGCCACAGCTCCAAATGTGCATGGCATCAAGGGAGTTGCCTTCCTATTGAAATAATTGCAAATAACTTTGTTTTCCTAGGAGTTGTATGTGTGAGTGTACTTTTGTAATGAGAGTGGATTTGAGCAATGTAATATTACATTGAAAAGACATATGAGTGTTACTGTGTCTTCTCATAGCAGGCATATTTCTTCAGATATAAATATCTGAAATACAATGAGATTTCAGGCAAACAACTGAATATGAAGATTTGGGGATAGTGGCAGTTCAGGGAACATTCTTGTTTTCACTGGCCCAACATGGTATTTTGGCAGTTCTTGTTTCTTTCTCTATTTTAACCTGCCACTGAAAGTCAAATCCAAAAGGTAACCATGAAGAATTCAGCCATACAGAGCAC
The DNA here is from genome assembly GCA_032468095.1 of Pareas carinatus. NCBI lineage: Eukaryota > Metazoa > Chordata > Lepidosauria > Squamata > Pareidae > Pareas > Pareas carinatus. The sequence goes on along the minus strand of JANHFO010008665.1, from coordinate 83,613 downwards.
TGCTTGCCAGAGCAAATGGTCATTTGTTCCAGGTTCCCATGACCGCATAGCTTCTTGGGTTCCTTTCCAAAAAATACACTGATCTTAAACATGAGATTTTGGCATAACTAAAGAGGGGAGGTAATAAATAGGACTTTTTTGTTATACCAAAAGTCTTTTCACAGATACATAATAATACATAATAATAATCAAATGCAAGTAATAATCTCATACAAATATTAATTTTGTGTAGGAAGATTTCACATACTGATTATAAACAATAACATAACACAGCTACCCAAAGATTCACTGGAACAGCTATAAAAATTATCATGTACCAGTAGTGAAAAGTGGTAGAACATATAGTTGAAAAAGTAGTAAGAAAAAAGCAGGTTAAAATATTGAGGGATTTCCCAATACAGACAGATAAAGTTTTGGCTCACAATACAGCAGATGTAACTATAATTGAAAAGAAGGAAGTGTGGTAATTGATGTAGAAATTACCTGGTTTGTTGTTACAATATATTCTAAAACAATCAGCTCAATTATTTAATGCATATTTGCTCAGACATATAGTAATTTCTAAAAATTCATTGTAACATGGTCCCAAATAACTATACACAGAACTGAAGCTTAAGTGTTGCAAACTAGTATATATTCTTCACAGGTAACAGGAACTATTATTTGGGGGAGTGGGGTCTATAATATATCTTGATTTTGCATTTAGTAGAATAACAGTTCCAATCAATTGAGCTAACTTTACATTATTATATGGACTAACAGCCAGCAGAAATGGTATCTAAGAACTGTAATTATTTGATTGATGACATTAATATCCTACCTTTTCTCCAAGTAGCAAAGGCAGTATTCTTGATTCTTATTCCCCAATTTAGCCTCATAGCAACTTTGTGAATTATATTACATTAGGTTATAAATATGACCCAAATAGCTTCACAACAGAGTTTTGACCTAAGCTGTTACTGATTCCTTTATCAATATTCTAATTATTAGGACATGCAACAATTCTAGCATGATTTAGATTGGTATTGTATTTTTGTGAGAGAGAGAGCTCTTTGTCTCCTGTCATTTCTGTAATCCTCCCTCTCAAGCTTTTTGATGTCTTATTAGAGAAAACATATTGGTGCCTATTAATTTTTGTATCAGATAGACGGTTGTGCGATGGCGATCAGCATAATTGGAGCTGTTTTATCTCCTTTTCTCCACACGGGGGAAAAAGGCATCTATGGCAGCCATTTAGATGAAGACTCGGACAAGACAGTAACTGCAAAGTGGAATCAAGAAGAGAGCATCAGTCGAAGGAAAGAAGACAAGAAAAAAAAAGGTATTTCTCTACAAAGACTGCACGAAAGGATAAATTAAAATAAAAGCCAAAATATGGTCCCGTAAAAATGTTTAAAGTGGCAATCAGGCACTGCGGGGG
>JANHFO010008665.1:56879-72023 GCA_032468095.1 Pareas carinatus | reverse complement strand
TATTATTATTATTATTATTATTATTATTATTATTATTATTATTATTATTATTATTATTATTATTATTATTATAGATTCAGGAGTAAGGATCACGATGTGATTTACTCAGAAGGAATAAGGGATTACCCTCCTCACTGAACATAAGATAAATATTGAATCCTTCCATTTTTAATGTAAATAAAACAGAACATGGGGTGGTTGTTAAGTGTGAGGACCACTCACAAGTCACTTTTTTCAGTACCCACTGAAACTTTGAACAGATATTAAATGGAGAACGACCTGTAGACTAATTCTAAAGAAAAGCATTTTCAAGAACTTCTCACTTTAACCTTCTTCCCTTTTGGAAGGTGCAGGGACTTTTTGCCACCCGCCCATTCTAGCCACAGTTAACTTACAACATTTCATTTAGTGACCATCTCAAAGTTACAACAGCATTGAAAAAGTGACTTATGACCGTTTTTCATAACCGTTGTACCATTCCCAAGGTCCCATGATCAAAATTCAGGTGCTTGGCCACTGGTTCCTATTTACAATGGTCGCAGTGTCCTGGAGTCATGTGATACCCTTTTGCAACCTTTGACAAGCAAAGTCAATGGGGAAGACAGATTCACTTAGCAACTACACGATTCACTTAACAACTGCAGTGATTTGTTTAACAACCGTGACAAAAAAGATCATAAAGTGAAGTGTGACTCATTTAACTACTGTCTTGCTTAACAATAGAAATATTAGGTGAGGGGGGGGCACCCATGGCCATGGGGGGGCGTGTGTTGTCATGTTTGCACTCTCCGATAAATCAGTGGCTTTTGCGTTGCAGTTTGGGCACTCGGTCTCTGAAAGGTTCGCCACTATTGCATTAAAGGAATCTGTTGGAGAGTTTGGACAATGACCTGCAAATGCGAATGGCTTAAAGGTCTCCTCTACTATATTGCCTCAGTAAAGCTCACATGTACACATAGAACATCAACTAATATACAGACTATAGCTTTGAAGGCAAAGGCAACATTTCGTACTGTTGTCCAGGATAACTTCTAGTTTCCCCCAAATATTCTGCCCAGCAACTTCTACAGCTAAAGCTTTTTATGTGACTTACATCGCCCCCTCTCCCCACCTGCTTCTTTCAGGGAGGAAGTAAGACCGCAGCTATTTCCTAAACCACATAAAACTGTGATTCAGCAACCTGCAAGTCTCTTAACAGCATTTTTTTTTTGGGGGGGTGATATGTACTCATGATAGTATTGCTCAGTCAGAAATTAAATGTACTGTCAAAATGAGAGGGGAAAAAAAGTAAATTGGGATTTTTATTACTAAAACTACTCTGTGGTCAGAATACAGTAGTGAAACAGGCAGGTTTGGGATGATTTCAAATTATTCGGAACAGTGGAAATTCAAATTAGATATGTAGAACACTGAAAGGAATCTTGGATGAATATGCAAAGGAGATTCGGAAGAAACAATAAACTCTCTTAACTTGTGAAACTACAATGCTGGTTGGATCAATTTCAGACATCCAGACAGCAGTTTTCTTGAATGGTCACTGTAGGTTTTTGTTGTTTAACGCCCCCAATTGTCAGTCTCTTGTTTTTTGAAAGGAAGAAATAGATCCACCCCTTCTCTTTCATAAGAATGGAAGACCCTTACATGTGACAGCATGTTGCTCCTGCATATTGTGTTCTTTGGATTAGAATATAAATTTATGAGAAGCTAGAATGCTCTTGATATACCAGATCATTTGGACATAAAAGTACTTGATTGATGACAGCAACATTCTTTGCCAATACTATACAACTGGGCAGATATACTAGACATTTCATTCAGGCATTCAGGAAAATGTACAGACGTTTTGAAAATAGAGGTTAACACAGAGGTTTTCAACCCCTTGGGATCAATTGACCCCTTGGGGTCTGTGGCATGTTACCAGTGAGTCCGCAAACAGGTTAAGAAAAATATGGAAAAAGTAATATACACGAATTGTTGATTGGTAATTAGTTGAATTTGTGGGAATGGGGTCCACCATGAAGCAATGACATGTTTTGAGGTCCGCAGCTTGAAAAAAGTTGAAAATCTCTGATTTAACAGATGAAATCTTTCTATCCTAATATTAACTTGCCATTGATTGATTGTTTTATATATTCTCCCCACCCTATGTTTTTTAAACCAAGACAAATAAAGTATCAGATGTGATACAATGCACAGGACGTAGGGTAAAGCTTTTTGTAAATGTTCTTTTGTTTTCTTGGTGGCTTTTCTTTAATCATTATTCTTTATAGGTCCCCCCCCCCCTTGATACCATTTCCTCCCACCATATGCAGACAACTGCTGTGGTCAGCATGTGTTGAGTCTTCAGGAAACATCTGTATGATGGAATTTGATTGCCAGAATTTAAATGGCAAGCTGATGAATGCAGGTGAAAAAAACCCCATAGAGAAATAGGTACTTCTCCAAATTTGCTTCATAAAATTAGATATTGATACTGGAATCAGTAATTTAACTTACCCTTACTGTTGCTGTGAATCATTTTTTCTTGAGGAACATAAATTGCATGCTAAAAATTCTACTATGTTCATTTATTTATCAAATTTGTATAGCCATCCATCTCACGAAAAGCAACTCTAAGCTTTTTCTTCTAGTGCAGAAACTTTGCTTGAAATTACAGTCCTGATTTATAGAATATTTTTAAGTAGGAATTTGATAAAGGAGTACACTGTCAAATTCACCCCAAAGTGAAAAAAGAATTAAAACATATTTTTGTGTTTTGGATGTCTGTCTGTCTGTCTGTCTGTCTGTCTGTCTGTCTGTCTGTCTGTCTGTCTGTCTGTCTGTCTGTCTGTCTGTCTCCTTAGGTTACAATAATATTTTGAGAAAAAGTTTGAAAATTAGGTTTATTTTGTGCCTTTGATATAAGCAGGCAAATTGTTATAGTTGTCTGTTGCTGCTTTCCTTTTCCTCTTACATTTCTTATTTATTATTGTTATAATCTGTATATATGATATGGAATAACATGTATCTATATATTTGCAAGCATAAACATGCTCAAAGAGCATAATTAAAGACCAGAGCCTATCACAGAAAGTCAGAATATTGACAATCTTTTAAAACTAATAGGAAGTTGAATCTCTCCTTTTTTTTCTTTCCCTTTCCCATGTGATCTGGTGTACAGATTAGAATATTTAACTCCCCAAAGTTGATCTGGGCCTTTTGCCGAAATGAGATAGAAAACAAAACTTTTGTTAAAATCTATTTTACATTTGCCCATCAAAGCTAGTAATAATTTCTCAGAATGGGCTGAAGTTAGATCAATATTTAATAGATCATTTTTTTATGTACAATAATTGGGTAATTACCTGAGGGACTGCCAGTCCACTTACAACCTTACTTGGATTTGCAAACAGAGGATTTTCTGTTAAAAAAATAAATAAATTCACCTGTTCAAGAAGAAGGTGGAGAAGATGACCTTCTACTACATTGGTTACAGACTATGAATGTCCTTTGCAGGAGCTGAATTGGCCTCCCAATCCCACTCTTTTTGATTTAGGAAGCATGCAAAAATGCATTTTTTAGTCAGGCCTTTAATAATTAGTCACTATGGCTTTATGCATTTAAATTTCTTGTTTTTATTTTTTATACTTTATTTTTATGGGTATGCTGTCTGAAATTGTAAGCTGCCTTAAAAATATCATTTTTCATTAAGTAACTCAGATCTGAAGATGCCATCAAAAAGGCTAAAACTACTTTTATTGACCTAGACCAGTGATGGCAAACCTATGACATATCTGCCACAGCTGGCACGCAGAGCCCTCTCTGCCGGCACGCACGCCTTTGCGATGGGGATGCTACGGTGCCCGCGGCAGTTAGGCAAGCGAGCGCGGCTTGAGCGGGGCTGCTCAGCTTCCTGTGAAGCGCCCCGGGTGGTGGTAGCAGTAATGTAGGGCTAAGGCTTCCAGCCACTGGTCCACCTGCTGTGCGGGGTAGGCGGAGTGGCCCAGCCAGTCCTTTGTGCTTAGCCCAGCTGACCCCTCACACCGGGCGGCCACCGACCTGAAGCCCAGCATGTAGTTCCTGCAGCAGCAACATGGCAAGACACTCTGACAGCTGAACCAGTAGGTCATGCGGCTTAAGTGGTGCAACCAGGTGGCAAGTGGGGGGGGGGCGGCCGTTGGGGATTTGTAGACTATAGCAATAGCAATAGCAGACTTATATACCACTCCATAGTGCTTTAAAGCAACCTCTGACTGGTTTGGAAATGTCAACGTATTTCCCTCAACAATCTGGATCACCATTTTATTGACCTTGGAAGGATGGAAGACTGGGTTAACCCTGAGCTGGTCAGGGTTAAACTCCTGGCTGTAGGCAGAGTTAATCTGCAATATTGCATTCTAACATGATACTACCACAGGTCATAGTGAGGACTATATAGCTAGTCTTCACTTAACCATTAGTTCAGTAGTTGATCAGTTATTATGGCACAAAAGACGCAAAGTTAATGGGAAAGCTGACAGAAAATCACAAGTTCTGGTCATGTTACATCATGCTTAACGATGCACAGTGATTTACCTAACAATTGCATCAGAATTGGTGAACTGACATTAGTTGGATATGGTCATGTGATGTTTATAAACATGTTGCTTAGCAGCACTTGTTGATCTCAGTTGCAGTCTATAAGTTAAAACTACCTGTAATAATAGAATCTTGCAAGTCTGATTATGCTGTAATTTCTCCTTCTAAATAGTTAATTCAATCAAGGCACCATTCGTCAAAGTCACTTCCAGATGTTATCTAATAGTTCTGGACATTAAAATGTAAAAGACATTAAAACAATAAAAACACCTCCAAAATAAATAAATATAAATAAGAGCCATGATGATTAACCAATTAATAGTAAAGCCAAGAAATGGAACATTTAACAAGGTCTCCAACCTTGGTCCCTTTAAGGCTTGTGGAGAATTCCCCAGCCAGGAATTCTGGGAGTTGAAGTCCACAAGCCTTAAAGGAACCAAGGTTGTACACCTCTGCTTTAACACATTCCAAGCTCGGGGCCTAGGTACATAGTCAAGTTCTTAAAACTTTGCGAAAAGCTAACAGAGCTGGAGTCAGTCTGACATCTAAGCTGCAAGTATTCCATTAGGTGGCATATAGCAGGAAAAAAACAATATTCTAGTTTTTGATAGTTGCTACTGTTTGGTTGACGGGATCTGCAACATGCCTAATCTATTGGATTTGATCAGTTGGGTAGAAACTCTTGGAAAAAGATGATCCCTCAGATAACCTGATCCCAAGCCAGGTAGAGCATTAACAGTGACAACCAGCACCTTGAATTGCATCTGGAAACACACTGGTAGCCAGTGCAGCTCACAGAGTAGTGGTGTTACATCATGAGGTATAAATAACTGAATAAAATTAAATAAGAATATCAGATTCCATGATTCATAGTAGCACCCCCTCAGGAAGAAGACCAAAAAAGCTGCTCTTGGGGGTGGGGAGAAGGCGAAGATATCAATAGAGAGTGAACCTTGATCCTGGCCAGATTTCCTTGGGTGGTACTGAAGAAAAAATTAAGGATATTACTATTGCATGAATTGTTTCTATAAGCACAAAGGACCTGGATCTTACATATGGCCTAGCAACAGCTCAGCAAAGGCTACCCATGTCCATGTAAAACAGGACCAAGTAAGTCTCTTCAAATTTGTTTCCTGCCTAGCAAGGTGGGTTATGACCAACACTTTGAGAATGTCTGTACCAAACCAGAGTTAGTCCATCCTAATCTACTATACAGAACCTTTCATATTATCTGCTACTTGTAGCTAGAGATGTCAAGAGCTGGATCTGCATGTAAAACAATCTAACTCCAGTGTTTAAGTTGTCCTCTTTGTGCCAGTGACAGAATTGTGACCTTTGGAGTTCAGTTAAAGGTTTCCAACAATTTTAAAATCCAGAGAAAAATCCATAAAATAAAATCTATATTTCAAAATCTATAAATTAATATGTCCAAACTTCCTTTTTTACCATACACAACACAGAGATACACATATACATATGCCAAAGTGGGACACTAGAAAATGCCATACATCTATATTTAGCTTTTTTGAGGGAAGGAGTGCCCTGAATTTAAGAATTTAATTGCAAGGAGAGCAACTGTCCTGCAAGCTGATGCTTCATTATAGTCACCCAACAAAAGCTTCACCAAAGGCAGCACCTCTGGGACTAGAGAGACTAAAAATCAATTCTGATAATATTAGAACAAATTTAAAGAGCAAAATGCCTCAGGAAGCATACAGTGAATGAAAAGAATAATCTTTATTCTCGATGCGCATTTCTTTTAATACACTGAAATTATAGCACTTTGTTTCCCATATGGAATATTTGCTCACTTATTATTCCATTTAAGAAAGGATTATTTGAATAACCGAACAGAAATTTATTGACATGAACAAATGTCTAGATACATAAATGTCTTAGTTTGCAGTCCTACTGAGAGATTAATTCCCACTGTGTTATTGGCGTTTAGTTGAAGAATGTAGGATTCAACTGATAATTCAAAAGCCTGTAATAGAAATGTAAAATGATCTTGTACTGCAGAGTATCAACAGAGCATTTGATATTATTTATAAGTAGAGTACTCAAGTCTACTTCTTATGGCCAACAATAGCAGGTAAAGTGTGTAGTTTTAGGTGCTTATGGATAAATGCATATAAAGACATCTCTCTTTGTTGATTTATATGATGTCTCTAATTCTGCTGTTGGGTGATAGTGCCTCATCCCATAAAGTTTTAGATAAATGAAGTTTAGCTTTAAAACTATATGCATATAGACAAATGTTTAAGGCTATGGAGGGCTAATTGTGGAAATGAATAATACAATCACTGATACGAACAGGAAAATATATTGAGCCAGAGATTTTTTTCCCCATATAGTAACATTTTTCTTGTTAAGTCTATGTGTGATCTTTCTTCCCTGCTTTGTGGACAGGACAACCTGTCTTCATCATTTTACCAAGACTATTAAAAAAATTAACATGGATATAATTTTATGTATTCCTTTAAAGGATGCAATTGCACTCTCACCATTTGAATTTACTACTTTAGCTGCTACTACTGTTTGTTGCAGAATTGGGGTCACATTTTCTTTAGTTTTCTACATCTGTCAATTTAATTTTTGCCTTTATCATACCCAACCCTGGTCCTGCTGAGTTTTAGCCTCCTATCCCATTAAAAGAATGTATAGGCATCGCTCTGAAAAGGTTGGGAAGCAGTAGTCCCCATGCAATTACTTTGGTTCATAATCTTTCAATTGAGGCTCACAACACTTTCATACTTGCTGCAAGGCTACGGAATTATGATGTTTAATACCATCACTGGTATTATCATCACCTGAAGATTTATTTCAACCATTCCAAGGGACAGTTGTGGATTGTTGTAGTGGTTTTTATTGTATTGAACTTTTCTGTATTATGTACACTAGTAGATATGTATTGCTAAATTACTAAAACTTGAAATCTTAAATATTTTAGCATACTTTAACACAACTCTTATTATGACTGGGCTGTCCAACCTAATAAAAATAACAATACAGTCTTATTAGGATCAAAGAAATATGCTTTGTGTGTCTACTCTGAAGTAAGTTCCATTGGAGTCTGCTGGATTTATTACTCCATGTACATAGGATTGCAGCCTAAGTCAATACAAATCAGTAGAAAATGTTTAGCCAAAGTATGAGATAATTATTTCTTTGCCTGGCTGACATTTCCATGCAAGTTTTGACTTTAACATCTTTAAGGAGAAAGGTCTATTTTAGGCACGATATACCCTTTGGATTACTTGACGTTTATTCAGCGTACAACATTTACTGTGGCTTGGGGTGTCAGCCATAATTTTAGGTTGATAGTTTGTGAAGAGAAGATGCTATTTAGTCCTGTTTATAAAATGTTTTTCTGCAGAGTCACATTCCAAGACTAACAAAGTCTGCCCAAGTATAGTAAAGCCCATTGGTTTAACCTAACCACTTTCGTTAAACTAAGCTTTCATTGTCCTAATTACGTGTGATCAACAATTAAGAAATGTATCACATACCACAGGCCAGCTAAAACATTCTGTGTTCTTGGGTGCATGCCAAAGGAGGTGTCAGGTTCCATACTACCTTGTCATCAGTTGCAGTTCTCTTCTCTTTTTTTTTTGCAGTACAAGCAGCAGCTGTGCTAGACAAAATAATCTAAATTCTCACATGTGCTTTTCCTTTAGGAAACAGCTCACACTGAATTGCATTTCTTGTGGGAGAAAAGTGCTACACCTCCGTTAGTTTGTGCTGAAAACTTACTTTATGTTAATCAAATTTTAACTCAAAATCTTTCCAAAGTTCTGTTGCTCACTTTCATTCAATGAGGGGGGGCAGGAATCTTTTCACTTATCAGGTGAGTAAAAATGATTTCTAGCTTAATCAGTAGAAAACATGCATATTGTATGATTGAAAAGTCAGAATTTATCTTTAAGCAGAATAAGGTCAATTGAGTATGCAACATGGACTGTTTGGCAACGGCAAAGCTAGGTCTTGTTGCCAATACTTTTGTCAAATTCAATTGCCAGCTGGGTTCCAAACAAGGTGGGATGACTGCAGGGCCTTCAATCCAGCCAGCAACATGTTTTGAGCTAACCCTGATGGTGGATTGCGGAATTCCTTTCCCCAACCAATCACTGGTGAACTGACAAGAGTCATTTCTAAATATATTCTTGCCAGCAGTGAAATCCCCCAACTCTTCTCGCACATTTTTGCAATGTTAGATCCTCACCAACAAATTGTGAACTTGGAAGGCTGACATATATACATGTTTATGTTGCCGGTGGGTTTTGTGGTTTGAGCATACAGGCTAGTCTCTGATGTATAATCTAGCCTATTACTCATTAAAGACAGATCTAAAGAAATGGCTTCCCTCAGTGATACTACCACAAAAATCAGACAGCAGTCTTCTAATCATAAAATTGAAAACTCTTGATTGAAACTGTTTCATGCACTAGTGGGCACAGATCCTGCATAATCATTTGGTTATTCTTTTATCTTTGTTCCAATATGCTTGATAATTTTTCATAGATCTTCTAGGGGTTTCTCAGGTTTGACAGCTGTATGGAACTCCCAGAATTCCCCAACCAGGTTGTAAGGGAATTGTGGGGGTTGGAGTCTACATATCTGAAAGCTGCCAAAGTTGAGAAACATTGGGCTAGACTTAGTGGCCATCCTTAAATTTTCTGCTGAGCTTTGTAATCAAGTGGAGAATTTGAAATAACAGCGAGGCCCAGTCTTCTCTTGTGGGCAGCACAAGCCATTTCCTGTTATGTGCATGACCCAGGCGACTACTCCTAAATTCCTTGGCACTCCTTGCTAGCTCTGTCATTCTCCTCTCTTCCTACCACCCACACAGAAGTAAAGACCTGGGTGGATAATTTAAGAGGCACAGCTGTTCTCTAACTGGTGCCACAACAAGAAGCTATGATTTTGCTGTACTTATGTTGGGGTGAGAAAGACAGATCAGTGTCTGAGTATGGACTGGCTTCCAGAGCCACATACTTATGACTTAAACACACCTCATAATGAGGACCTACACTTATTTATATATACTGATATAATTACATAAATTGAAGGACAATTGTGTATTTTAATATCACCGTAGGGCCTTTGTAGTGATTCTCTGCATACCTTTGTGTCATTCCTGGCAGCAATTATTCACTTCACAGTTAGTTGTCTTGTCTTTGTATATTTTGAATGATTGATGCACATTGCATCCAATTTGTAGAATATGTTTGCTTTCTTTCCTTGTGATTATTATATAGTTGTTTTTATTTGCTTCTAAGAGGTTTCCTTCTCTTCCCCTATTACAACTCCCAAAATTTACAAAATTTATATACAAATTGTAGGTATAATTTACAGAAAACAAATGCATAGGTTATTTGTATTAAGTGCATTGCATTTTTACATTATTTTATTTAAAAGAAAGTGAAAACCTAGAGAGATGTTGACCGAGTATTGTGAAATAATGTAATGCTGCATGGTACTAACATAAATAAAGCGCTTATGTAATAGCCATTTATGTCCAACCAGGTGGGGTGACTGTAAAGGGCACTCCATGTATTTGTAGCTCACACATTTCCTCTACCAGTTTCAAGTGGGGCATATAATGTGAACAAGAGGTCTGCTAGATAAGACCCTATCTAATTCAGAATCTCATTTTCCATAGTGGTTGACCAAAAAAACCATGAAGAGGCATTGGAAATAAGGACAACAGTTGGAACTTCTGAATGACCGCTACATAAAGAAGGGTTCACTAGACTTGGTAGGATTTGTTTTAATCCAACAGAACACTTCCTATGTTCTTGTGTTTCTAAAGTTTCCTAACTGTAACTTATTCTCCAAAGGCATTTGAAATATATTTTGCTACAATTCCAGCACCTTCTCTTCTATTTTATTTTATCAATGTACCAAGTTCCACTTCTGAAAATCTTGCCTCAGCTTTCAAACCAGCAGCAAATCCTTAATAGCTAGTCTCAGTTCATTTTAGTTTGCCAACCATTACATCTCCATTTGTTCTATCTAGAAGAATGAACAAATCTCCATCTCCTTCCTGCCTGCTCAACAATAGGCATTGAATGGGCTTTGTGAAACTGAACAGGCGGGGAATGCTTTTTGCAAGAGACTAAAGGGGTAGTGGTGGGAAACCAGTTTTTCTTCAAGGGACTAAACTTTAGTCTTTTGTGGAGATTTTTTTTCTTTAGGCACTTGCAAAGAGTTTTAAAATTCTGTAAGGGGCTATGAGAAAAAAGGAATACAATTCTTTAATCACCTCAGCCATTCACTTCTATCAAAACGTAGGGCATCCACAATATTTTTTTTAAGGTACAGTGGAAATAGTGGGGCTTCTCAGCCAAAGCTCAACCCTTTAATCAAAGATGCTGAGATATTTTTTTTTTAGTGAACAGGTGTTTTGAGGCCTGAAAGTTTGAAATCAGCTGCAAAATTAAATAATTCCCTACCAAGAATTTTTGGATTATGAGGAGATAACTCTGGCAAATCCTTCTAAGATATCTTTATGTTTGCTCCCATTTAGAAGGGTTTGGTCTGAGTTAAATTTCTGCAGCATGTGGAAAAACACCAGAATAGAGAATTTTAAGTAGCCTTGACAAGGGACAAACACAGTGGGTCAATAAAAAAAAACATGGTCCCATGTGAATTTGAAATGATGATGGCTTTCAATTGGAAAAGTACCAGGAGGCATGACCGTATGTGCCCAAAGCAACCAGGGAGTCTGTCTAAATGACAAAATGTATGTCAGTGCACCACAGTACAGCTGCTGCTTTGCATATAATTGTGTGCAACAGTAAAAGTCACATAGAAAAGGGATAGTGTCCAGATTGTTTTGTCATTTTCCATCTTTTGTTCCATTATAAATGTTAAAGCCTTATCAGAAGTTTTAAAAGTACATGGAAAAGTAATACTTCAGGGCTATCACATAAAATGGTGCATTATGCATGGTAGGCCGGTCACCTTGATTCTTCTGGATCTCCAGGCCAGCCTTGAGGTTGAACTAGTTGGGTAAGAATCTATGTGTGCCTGGTGGTATTTTGGTGGGATCTGCAGGGGAGTCAGGTCAGTTTGATAAAAGCTATAGCACCACAAACCCCAGGCATTTTGTATGTGTGCCAGGATATTCCTGCACATCTAAGTGGGATTTGCATTGCAAGGGTGTAGTACTGCTTTCATCATTGCAACAAAAACATACAGAGCTATGGAAGACTGTGCAACCTTTTTCTGTTTCTGTGTGTCCTGAGAAGCCAGATAAAGAACAAGTAGTACTGGAGGTGTTATAAAAGACCTTCTTTTATCCCCCACATAACAGTGTTCTCTGAGTTCATAATAAACTCAGAGATAAAATTGCTGATCTTCTAGCAATAAAAGATATTTTAGAAAAAAAATCCTTTCCTTTTCCATCACTTTTTTTTCTGATTAAAATCAGCACTCAGGGAAGTGTTTCTCTGTTGCCTCCGTTCAAAATTTTCTCCATTATATCCTGGTACATCAGTAAAGCTGTTCTGAGAAGAGAACAAAACATTGCTGAAGTATTGATTAAGGACATGAGAAGAAAATCACCCTACTTCCAATCGGATACTGTAGGTAACTACATTTTCTTTTCTAATAATAGGTATTCTGAAAGGAGTGTTTTCAAAAAAGTAGCAGATCTCAAGGAAGGATTTATAAATGTGTTTTCCCTCCCATCACATGGTCCATCACAGCACTCAATAGGTAGCATCATATTGTTTTCAAATGCTGCTATTCTGTCTCTATAATTTGACACAGTGAGAGAGTGTAACATGCCGTCATGTAATTTCATGCAATTTATTGACAAGTGGGAGATTTGTTTTGATAACATGGACTATGGTGTAGAAACCCTAAATTGGTTAATGAGGTTACTGAATACCACAGATCTCTCCCTTTTGGTTCTTTAACCAATTTGTCCTGATCAAATAGTGAAAACTATGGAAGAAATGAAAGTTACTGGGAGCCCAAAGAAAGTTTTAAAAAATATGTAGCATTTTGTCACCTGATACTAAACTGAAAAGATGCATACCATGAAATTCTCAGTCTTCGGTTGCCAGTAGACGTTAGTACAAGAACACAGTCAGCAGCAGGAGCTCAGTTAGGCATCATCTTGCACACTGTATTAACAGCAAAAGAGGGACAATACTTATATTAGTACATAGAACAATTAGCAGCTATAGATCATAATCACAAACCTGAGGATAAAGAAAATTAAAGTTATGCAGTTTATCAATAGTCTGAATTAAAAAAGGGGTGAGGAAATGGAATACTGTATGTCACTGTTTCTTATAGTCAAATTCTATGAATCCTTAAATATATTCCATTACATTTACTACTTTAAGTTAAATACAAGTTGGAAAATATGTTACTTTGGTTCAAAATTTGTTGATGCATCTTTTCACATGCAAACAACCTTTTGTAAAAGGTCATGACAAAAGTTTTAGCAGTTAATAAATGGAATTGCCAATCAATGAGTATTAGTCTTATTAGTAGAAACAAAAGTAGCATAAAATAAACAATACAGGTCTTTGGAAGCAGAAGTTGGCTTTCCAATAGGATATTTCATTTAACACTCAATTCAAATTAGGTTTCAATTAGGTTTCAGAAGTACCTGAACTAATATTTAATAGAATTAGTTAAAACCTGTGATGCCTTATATTTGTATTGGTTATATGGACATATTTCTCACTACATACATCAGTTAGCAATATCCCCTTTAAGCAGTGGAAATTTCATTATCACATCTAATTCTTGTTATACAGCACATTTAGCTTTGAACAATTAGTAGCTCTGGCATTTTAAAAAAAATATTTAATCATACAATTTATGTAAGTACTGTATGTTGCAAAGAAAAGAAATGAAGGCAGTTTTCAATTCTAAACTTGAAGAAATGGAAGGTAATATTCATAATCAAGAAATGAATCTACTTTCTAATGTTCAAAAACAACAAAGCAGTATACATACAGCATGTTTCGCACTGGCTAATATTTTGTAGAATTATTACTTCATTTGGAACATTTTAAACTGTGAAAAAAACAGTGATTTGGGGGTTACACTGTAATTGTTTTAGATCACTCTCAGAATTGCTGCCCTTGTTTAACTAGGGAATTTTATCTGTGCAAAGTAGTACTTTTCCATGGTTATCCTATCCTGTAACAGTAGCACTGAATACAGCCCAAATCTTTTCATTGGCCAAGTTCCAGGGAAAGTTGATGCAAAGTGAGTAAAGTACATAGCAGAATCAAGACTTTGTACTTTGGGGGCGGGATTTATTTATGGAATTGACGACTTTTTAAAATATATATATCATTAATTCTACTTTAAGTAAAGAAGTTGTAAAAGGAAGATACATTATAGCAATTTGTCCTTTTTTAAAACAATGATTACTATTTTCTTCCTGCTGATTTCCATATTTAACGAACAGGACACTGGAACCTTCAGCTTCCAGGATTTCTAGTTTTAAAAAAATGTCTGAATCAGAATTCTCACATCTGGATAACATGTCTATTGAATGAAGTTGCTTGGTTATGTGCTAATTGTTGTCACTTGTGATACTGTTGGGGGGGTAGGAAAGTATATTTTGTGACTTTGAAATTTTTTAATGGCTTTTGATTAACATAAATTGATATTTGTTTGGGTGGTTTTCAAATTTATTGCAATCTTCATTGAGGGATTCCACAATTTCTTCTAGAAATTATTAGGGCTAGGGAATCTGGATTTGAGATAGATTCCTCCTAAATGTAGGATAAAAGTAAAGTAAACAGATTTAACCTAGTCTAGCTAGGCTGAAATTTAATAGGAAGAGAAAAGACAATCTGATCTCATTAATGCGACTTCCCTTTATCTTCTGACAGCTAACTAGCTGACATTTCATCCTTTTATCCACATTTGTTAGTAAAACCTGAGAAGTAAAGCCCTAAGATAGATATTTGAATCCACAAAGCTGATAACGGTAAGACTTAATCTGTTATTTGGAACTGTCCTAATGATGAGGTCCATGACATGAAAAGGACCTGTAATCAGATGCCTGTCACTTTGAATAATGACATGATTCCATGTCATGGGTGGAACTAGACCACACAGGACTTAATTACAGCAGTTACTGTTACAGAAAACTGATAGTAGATCGCTACCATGGCCGAAACAGTGACTCTCTGAGAAACTGCTGCAAATATGGTGTTGTATGAATCTGTGTGACTTTTAGAAGAACGTTTTTACTGCTTGCACTAGGTAGTCTTCTTGTGTGGTTTACTCACCATGAATCTTTGTTTGCAATTGCTATTTCTTTTTTTAAAAAATAACTATTTTTAAGTGTTTTGTTTTCAATTTCTATATATTTAAGACTTCAAAGTTGCTGTATTCCAAAGTGCATAAAATTTTCTGTAAAATAAATTTTCATATACATTACCTTCCATACAAAATTAGGTCCATAAACATCTGTCATATTTAGCATGCTGATAAATCTCACTCAAATAGCCTAAAATATTCAGTTACATCCACAATTTTGCTCCCTCACAGCTTTACATCTCTGACTGCCACAGATGAAATTCATCAATTTGTGTTGGTGGG
>JANHFO010008665.1:0-12873 GCA_032468095.1 Pareas carinatus | reverse complement strand
AGTGGGTAATGAAAAATAAGGTCATACCCAGTTCAAAGGACCCAAAACCTATTGCAATTTAACCAATGAAACTGTTGATGGTGTTAGCACCCTAGGCTTAAAACCAATGTTAGGAATAAGCAGATGGTGCGTGCATCGAAAAACACTGTGGGCTAGGAAGTAGCGATGGAAACCAGTATCACACAAGTTGAGCATAATCGGGGTGGAATGAAGCGTAACCTCGGTCGAACTATATTCTCCATTCTGAATTTTTCCACTGCACCCCAACACTGAAACTAGGAGTGCAATATATAAACAGGGGCAAGTGGAACTTGATGGAAGATCTTTCCTATTTTTTCCCAATCATGTAAAGAAAGTGTTCCCCGTTCCGGATACCAGGGGTTGTATTTCCCTATCTCAAACACCAGTTCTCTTAGGTTCTTTTCTGGGGTTGTTACACCTGATTTTTGCAACAGAAACTTCAGTTCCTATGTATGTTTCTACTGATGCTGAGATAGATTGGAACTCATACTCTCTGTTGATGAGTTCTAGTAAGATGAAAGTGCACCAGAGGTCTTTTTTTCAGATCATGGTGAATATGTTGGCTGTTGGTAATAAGGGAGGATGGTCCCTGTTCGGGCGCCAGATGTTCCGGTTCAAATAATCACGCAAGAGGCTTCAGGATTGTTGCAAGAAGAAGCATGAGCTGTGTGCTCCCTGCTCCATTTTATTTGTCCTTTTATACATGAATCCTTGTGCTGACACCATACGTAGGGAAAAGATCACATACAAAGAAAGGAATTGGTTGAATTTTTGCTGAAGTGTCATTCTAGCTTAATCTCTTACCTCAGTCTATCAAGATGCAGGGTCAATAGAGGAAGAGGGAACGGAAACACATTATTCTCATTGCATCCATGTGGTGTCACCTCTTGGTAATCTAATCAACCTCTTGGTGACTGAAAGTAATTTAATCAAAGTCATGAGATAGTGGGGGATGGCAGTGTACTACACACTTAACCCTTCAGAGACTTTATCTGAAAGGCTTCTCCTTTGTGTGAGTCCTCTGATGTTTCACCAGGTTGGAACGCGAACTAAAACTTTTTCCACACTCAGGACATTGAAAGGGTTTCTCTCCTGTGTGAGTCCTCTGGTGTATCACCAGACTGGAATTCTGACTGAAACTTTTCCCACAATCAGGACATTCAAAGGGTTTCTCTCCTTTGTGAGTCTTCTGATGTTTCACCAGGTTGAAAGGCAAACTGAAACTTTTCCCACACTCAGGACATTCAAAGGGTTTCTCTCCTGTGTGAATCCTTTGGTGAGTCACCAGGCTGGAATTTTGACTGAAACATTTCCCACACTCAGGACATTCAAAGGGTTTCTCTCCTGTGTGAGTCTTCTGGTGGGTCACCAGATGGGAATTCTGATTGAAACGATTCCCACAATCAGAACATACAAAAGGTTTCTCTCCTGTGTGAGTCCTCTGGTGGGTCACCAGGCTGGAATTCTGACTGAAACTTTTCCCACAATCAGAACATTTAAAGGGTTTCTCTCCTGTATGAATCATTTGGTGATTCACCAGTCTGGAATGATGAGTGAAACTTTTCCCACAATCTGGACGTTGAAAGAATTTCTCTCCGGTGTGAATCCTTTTGTGTTTCTCTCCGGTGTGAGTCCTCTGATGTACCATTAGACTGGAATTGTGACCAAAACTTTTCCCACACTCAGGACATTCAAAGAGTTTCTCTCCTGTGTGAGTCTTCTGGTGGTTCACAAGGTAGGAATTCTGACTGAAACTTTCCCCACAATCAGAACATTCAAAGGGTTTATTTCCTGTGTGAATCCTTTGATGTTTCACCAGGCTGAAATTATGACTGAAACTTTTCCCACAGATAGGACATTCGAAGTGTTTCTGTCCTGTGTGAGTCTTCTGGTGTACTACAAGTAGAAATTGTAACTGAAACAATTCCCACAATCAGAACATGCAAAAGGTTTCTCTCTTGTGTGAGTCCTCTGGTGTTTCACCAGGTGGTGATTTCTACCAAAATGTTTGCAACACTCAGGACATTCAAAGGGTTTCTCTCCTGTGTTACTCCTCTGGTGGTTCACCAGGTGGTGATTCTGGCTGAAACTTTTTCCACACAGGACATTATGAGTCCTCTGGTGTACCACCAGTCTAGAATTGCAACTGAAATGTTTCCCGCAATCAGGACACTCCAAGGTTTTCTCTCCTCTGTGGATCTTTCCATGAACCACAAGGGAGCTGTCCCAAGTAAAGCTTTTGCCACATTCAGAATATTTATATGGCTTTTCTCCTGTGTGGATCCTCTTCTGCATAATCAACTGTGATTTAAAGTCTGTACTTTTCAACAACAATATGCTTCTCAGTGGAGCTTTTCCACCACTGTTCTTGAGGTGGTCAAAACTATGTGTGATTCTAGTTGCATGGAGCTATGATTGCAGCCATTGTTTTCTCAGTCACAAAGCGAGGTGACTTTTCCTACCCACTGACTTTTAAATATTTCCCTCTGTTTCTGAAAGGAAAAATAATCTCCTTCACTTGTTCATGCAATACTTCCTTGCATTACGCATATTCTATTTATTGCAGCTTGAAATCCCTCTTGATTTTCTCTCTTTTGTCTATCAGAACTGCTAGGCAAGGAGAAGAATTGTATGCTTTGCGAAAGGAAATGGAAAGTATTTCGATTTCTGGTTTGATTTGCTTTCCTTTTCAATGTTGCTTGTTATTCTCAGTTGCTCAGAGTGCTCTTATTGGCATCTTCTTTGTCTGCAAGATTCAAATAAAAGTATAATTTTGTTTATAATGTGTGAGAAAAGAAAAAGAATATATTACAATTAAAAAGCAAACATGCCACAATGCTAAAGTAGCCTCTAAAATTAATTACCGTATTAAATCGATTATAAGCTGTACCTTTATTTTTCTAAGATAGAAATAGAAATAGATCTTCTTTTAAATGCTGTTTAGTGGTGGAGGACAGCTGGAGAACAGCTGGGACATGGGACCTGCCTGGCAGTTCAGCTGTTTGGTGGAGGTGGCCTGACATGCTGAGAGGGGGGGAATGAAAGCCTCTCACTGAAAGTTTTAGATAGAATAGGCAGCGCTGACAGCTGTCTCACTCCAGGAGACACACAAGCACGACAACAGCCCCGCTCCAGAAATCCATTTGGGCAGAGGAGAAAGCCTCTTCACCCTAAAAAAGACATAGCAGCATGGCTGAGGTTTCCAAAGTTACATCTGAACAAATCTACTTATCTACCCTAGCCCACTCCAATGAAGCCCATCTGGAACTGAACCATCGCTTTCATAGCCTCCCCCTGGAAGGAAATATGCAAAGACTCACAAAAGAGCATTCATCAATACACTGATTTTAAGAAGAAATACGAGATTTTTCCCCAAAAGAAAAAGATGGTGGATTAAAACGGAAGGGAAACTTTTATGTGGATTATAAAAAAACTACTTTTAAAAGACTGAAACTACAAAGGTTGGAGACGGGAAACACTTTTAAAATTGGAGAACATTTTTAGTATTCTCAAACGCATGGAGCAATAAGTTTAAAACAAGTTTAAGAGCTAAAGACTTGCTTATATATTTATAAGATGTACACCCAAACAGTCATTTTAATTAATATGGGAGGAAAAATAAAAACTTTAACTGAAAAAAGAGCTCTCATCAAAAGTTTCTAAATAAGAGGTACAACTCAGCATTCCTGGGACAAGAAGAAAAGTACCCCAGACTTTCATAAGAAAAAAAGGCCAAATATTGGTGATAGGAAATTCAATTCTTAGGGGAACAGAAAGTATAATCTGCAGATGAGGCAGTCAATCTAGGGAGGTATATTGTCTCCTTGGAGCAGAAAACAAAGACACAAGAATGAATCTGAAAACAATAACAAAATTTTATGAACAGCTAGAGAAGAAAGTTAAAGAATTAGGAACACAATGGTGTTTTCATCTATACTTCTAACAAAAGGCTAATGAAGCCTCAACATCCAATGAAGGGAGCAAAGGATTTTAGAAACAAATCACTGCCTTAAAAACTGATGTCGTCAATAGAACTTTGGCTTCCTAGACCACAGTCCTCATTACCTACATGAAGGACTACTGGCAAGGGATGGACTATACCTCAAAAGAACTGGAAGGAATATATTTGGAAAAGGACTGGCTCCTCTTATCAAAAGGGCCTTAAATTAAAATTGAGGGGAAGGGGGGCAAAATTCACAACCTTTAGAATCTTTAAAACACAATGAAGTAGAGAGTGATGGGAAGGATGGAAATCCCAGTTATAAAGCAGGAGATATAAACAAAGAGGGTGAACCTAAAGTATTCGTACATGAAGGGCAGATATGATATAGTTGCCATTACCGAAACTGGTGGGATGAAACTCATGAGCGGAATGTACTGATGGAAGGATACAAACGATTCAAAAGAAACAGACCTAACAAGAGGAGGTGGAGTTGCATTATAAAAAAAGGATCACTACATCTCTACAGAAATACACAAAATCAACGATGAAATTCTTCAGAATGCATATGGGTCAATATAAAAGGAGTAGAAATGACATTGCTATAGGTACAGTATATATTACAGGCCAGCCAACCAAGCAGAAGAAATAGATGAGCAAATGTATGTAGGAAACATATCACAGTAGTAATGGGAGACTTTGGCTACTCATATCAACTGGGAGACAAACTCTGCAGCAAGTGGAATATCAAAGAGATTTCTAATCAACTTAGCTGACCATTTTGTCAGCCAAAAGGTAGAGGAGGGAATTAGAGGAAAAGCTATACTGGACCTAATTCATACTAACAGAGAAGAAGTGACAGAGGGAGTTGAAGTTGCTGAAATCTTGGGGGAGAATGAACACAACCAATAGAATATGTTCCAACTAGTGTCTTAATCTTTATTTTTTATAACAAGATTTATTCCAATAGTTTTAAAAAGAAAATAAAAGAACATTAAACAACAGTAAAAAACACAACAAAAAAGACATTAACTGAAAAAAGTGTTTTAAAACACACACACACACACATCACCCCCTCCCTAACTGAATATTGATTAATATGATGCATCAATTTAATACAAACATAAGCTATAGAATATGATCCAACCAGTGTCTTAAACTTTAAAAGAGCTGATTTTAACAAACTCAGTGAGAGTCTAAGAAAAATTAGATAAATTGGATAAAAATCCTAAAGGGGAAAACAACAAAGGAAGCTTGGGAAACTCTGAAAAATATGACCATAAAAGCCCAGTCCAACGCAATAGCTCTGAAAAAGAAAAAAACAAGAAACTACCAGAGGATTGAAAAAGAGCTGATGTGGTTCCCAGGATTCTTCAGTAGTATAAATGATAAGTTCATAAATGACTTCTCCTGTTTCCCTGAAAATAAGACAGTGCCTTATATTAATTTTTGCTCCCAAAGATGCGCTAGGTCTTATTTTCAGGGAATGTCTTATTTTTCCATGAAGAATATGGTACATACAATGTGCTTAACTCACTATCTACGGATGCCCTGGAGGGACTTCCGAAGGAGGCAAAACTGGGAAGTGTGCAAGGCAGCGGCCAGCGTGTCTGAAGCTGTTTTTTTCTTCCCTTTCCCCATTGGAAGAAGCTGTGTATACATTGGTGGCGCCATTAAAGGAATGTCTGCTTTTTTGTCAAAAAAAGAGACCCAAAATACCTTCCTGGAGGGAAGGCTAGCTGGAGCGAAGACTCAGACCCCAAAACAAGTGGCAGCTGGTTCGGGTGTCTGTGGAGTGGCTCTAGAAAAGCAGAAGAAGGGCCATCTAACAGCTGTTTCGGCGGCCATTGCAGCTGGAGCCTGGTGACACAGAGATCACCGCGGAGATCTGTCAAAAGGAAGGAAGAGCTGACAAGCGACTTGGACAATCGCTTTAAATACGGAGCAAGGGTGAGCTTAAACATTTTCTTCTGACCTTATTTTGCCTGCTTTAAATAAAGGAGTGAAAGTCCACTAATTACAAGAGCCCAAACAAAGTTGATTTCCCCCAAAATAGAAGGGGGAAAAACAAAATTTTACAATCAAAGACTTTCAAAGGACTAAAAAAAGAGGCTTTGTGATTAAAGGAAGGAAACTGATTTGAATCACCATTATCTACTAATTAGTCAAACAAAAGAAAACTTAGAATATATATATTACAAAGATCAAACAATAAGCAAAACCTGCTAACTAGTTCCTGAAGATGTTTCTCTTGAATACTTTTGATGCTGTTTGGGAAAAGAATCTTTCCAATCCAGCCAAATCAAGATGGCTGTGCAAACTGAAAGAACCATATGAATCAGTTTATACATTTAAGTCAATTTGCTCAGAATTGAAAGACCACACACCTATTTTTATTTCCTTATGAAAGAGCCATACTACAGTAGTAAGCATATTTTGATCACAATCTGACAAGGTAGGTATTACAGTACCGGTAACCTGGCAAGATAGGCATTATGATGTCTTTTGAATAATTTCTTATCTGAATGCATACTTCAGATTTTTTTCTAGTTTATTTTCAGAACAAACAATTCCAAGGGTATCATAGAATTATTTCCAGAAAATTTACAGCAAAAGTGAAATAGCTATTTACTTTAAATATGCCAATTAAGCATTACTAATGTACAGAACATTTCTGGGTTAAGTATGATTGATAGTACCATGCAGTGAAATGTTCTTTAACTGCAGTCACAAAATGTAAATGCAGAAAATGGAGGGGAAAAAATTTCCTACCACCAACTGACAGCAGTATTTTCATGTTTTAAAACAACACAAGTTTTTCTTTTCATTCTTTGCCCAAGCTTCCTTTGTGGTATGCTCTGACTAATAATAACCAATATTGTTCTTTCAAAAGTTTTCAGAGTTAAAGTAGCCAAACTGATTCATTGATCATAATAAAATGTACAGATAAGTATATGCACATAGGTTAAAGTCAATTATTTACTATGTATTTGATGCTTTTAGCAATTGGATCCTTTCTTACTTGTAACATGCTTAAGGGAGATGCTTTTACTATATTACATCATGCAGTTTAGACTGATGCAGGTAAGACTTCTTCTCAGTTTCCAATATGATCCAATTGAAAATTTTGGCTCAGGATCTCATTTATATTTAAAGCTACATTCCAGCTCAAACCTGCACTGTTTATTAATTTTATAAATTTTGTATAAACCCAGAAAACAACTCTTGTATTTTCATTTGTTTCCTTATTTTGAAGATTGGGGATGGAAGAAAAACAAAAACTTTTCCAGTTCTTCCAAAGAATTGATGGAAAAGAGTAGAGGTTTCTTGGCAGTGGATCCATTCATTTTCACTCTGATTCACTATAGAATATGTATACTAAGAATCATGGAGCAAACTGAAGTCAAGTTATAAGTGTCCAAAGGAATCCAAGAATTCATATCATGTTAGCACCCTTGGCTTATAACCAATGTTAGGCACAAGCAAAGTTTCCTTAATTACAAGAATGGTGCGTGTAATGAAAGCTGTGAGCTAGGAAGTAGGGATGAAAACCAGTATCACACAGACACAGAATGCAGTAGGTGTAAAAGTCTTTATATACTGAAATATAAGCACAATTCAATCTTCAGAGTTAACAGTCCAGTTTTCATACACAGTCAAGCATTCTATTCACTAACCAAGTTAGCCAGCAATCTTCAACAGCAATTCCACTAACGAAGTTAGTCAGCAATCTTCAACAGCAATTCCACTAACCATGTTAGTCAGCAATCTTCACCAGCAATACACAGAATCAAACACAGGAGCAAAGCAGAGATGATGAGGGTCGTAAAAAGTCATATGCTCTCAAGTGGTCTGCTTTTATAATCAGCATCCTGGTTCTAGCCAATTAGCATGACTCAGCATGACTCAGCTAGTCAACCATTTTTGTAAACCAGCCAGTTAAAGGAACCACAACCCATATATAACCCTAACATATCCAATCATTTCTTAATATAATTCATTTTCATCTTCATGTAGCAGACAAAAATGCTGAGCATAAAATAGAGTTTTAATCTATTCTTTTGTGCTGGACTAAGAATGGGACACATGACATCTTAATAAAACCAAGGATTTTCAATCACATTGAAGATGTTATGTTGAATTAGTGCTTGTGAGAGTTTGATGACACAAGTTAGCTTGGCAGTCCAGTCAAGAATGATGTCTTGGTCTAGAGAATTATGGTTCTTTCAGAGGGAACTTATAGCATTGCCATTTCACCATATTAAAGTTTATACTTACATTAGTGAAAATGTAACAGAACATAATGAATTAGAACAAAGGGAAAATTTCTCAGTTCTAACTTCTCAGTGCTTGACTATTAATTCAAAGGTATAGGCTGAAGCTGGATATTACCATTCTATGAAATGGTAAAATTGTGCTTGCTAACATGATAGTCCCAGTGAACCTGGGAAAAACCATTCAAAGCATAAAACTAAAAATATAACTAAAAATGCAAGGTAAATAGATAGGAAAAGAAAGAAATAGTCACTATATTCATGTCAACAAAAGATCATGAAAGGTGTCACAGAAAGTTGGGTAAAGGTAAGAAAATGAGGATAGAATAGAGATTCTGATCAAGCATCAAAGTGTATTAAAAAGAGGATGGATTAAGAACAAAGATATGAGAAATGACCAGCAAGAGAACATTCCCCATAAGCAATTAAAACTCAACTTCAGTACATACCTGTGAGTGCATGACCATGGAACATCAATATTTGCATTTTTGCTAAATAATTCTTTACATTAAGACCCAATTTGGTGTACTGGTTAAGATGCTGGCATAGAAAATAGAAGATTGTAGATAATCTTGTACTAACTATTCTTTCTCAGCACAACTAACGTTGCACAGGATTGTAGCTGTGGGAAAAATGGGAAGCAGGAATATATATATAGGATAATATGTACCTTGTTCTTTATATATATTAACTCTAAGATTGAAAAACTGACATAAGCCCTTTAAACCCAGTATTTCTCAATCTTGACAATTTGAAGCAGTGTGGACTTCAACTCCCAGAATTGTGAAGTTGGCTGGAGAATTCTGGAAGTTGAAGTTCTGTAAGTTGAAATCCATACTACTTCAAGTTGCCGAGGTTGAGAATGACTGCCTTTAAACTATTAGTGAAATGGCATGACTACAATTTCTTCAAAATTCTGATAGCTTGGGGATATACTATGTGGGCTGATTGTGGCCAATGGGCCATGATATATAAAAGTATAGAGTAAAACCAACCTTCAGATTCAAAGAATTTTACAGCATGCCTTAAACTCTAACAAAAGCAATCAGCATAAGTCATAAAAGCACAGATTATCCTTAGCGGGATGCCCACTTTACCTGACAAATTTGTACGGGGTAATTTGACAGCAATAGAATGTATAGTCATAAACCCCCAATACACTGCTATTTCATACTAGCAACACTTTGTGTCTTTATACGACAGTGTTAATAAGCACATTTCAATTTCCATGCATCACCTATATTAATCCTTTTAGATTCCTGTACACTACAAATAGACAGTTTGAAAGTAGACGTTTCAATTAACTAATTACTTTCTAGAAAATGTAGTTAGTCATAGTTATTTTATGGCTAGATCATTGAGATAAAAGGTTTAGTAATTTAAATTACAAAAAACCCAAGGGAATTACCATTTAATGCTTTGAAGAGCTGAAAAAGTTAAAGATGATGAGGACATGGATGATGTTTGACACTTGAGTAGTAGCTATTTGAGGTTTCTAACACAATTTAGGACAGAATAACTATTTATCATTCTATCTAGTTTCCCAGTGTTCACCATGATACAATCAGGTAAACTGTAAAGTAGAATCTTAAAATAAAAAATAATTTAAAATATTTCATTTTTTATTATTTTAGAGAACAATGTCCTGATATTGAACAAAAGCTGCAAACAAGTGCCTCTGTCTGTCTGCAGTCATTTTTCTAATTTCTCTCTCTCCCTCCCTTCCTAATTCCCCTTCTCCCTCTACCCCTCCCTCCCTCCGCCCCCCCTTTCTCCTATCTAATCTATCTAATTTATCTATATATATACCTACCTATCTACTTACCTCTCTGAAACTTCACCAAAACCTCAAATACACCCTCAAATATTCGCATTTTAAAAAATTCCAATGATGGCAGCGGCAAATGCTAGTGGAGATGTTCTTTTTTAAAAAAAACCTCAGATTTTGTGTATTCTAATTAGTCTCCTATTTTAAAATAATTGCATTCATGATGTACATAAGTTATTCCCAATATCCACAATTTAAGGATAGACTAAATGAGATGAAGAAAACCTATGATTAGATTTTAATTCAGGCAGCTTTGATAGTTTAGCAATAGCGGTGAATGACATCGGAATGGTTAACCCTTTTTATATTATTTACTTGGTGACATTTTATAAATTTAGTCATTAGTTGCCTGTTTAGAGAAATACATCTAACAAGTCTGTACATGAGCGTTTCTCCAATTGGGGAAATTTTATTCACAGTATAGAATGTTGGTGGAAGTGGGCATCTGAAGGGAGTGAGTGAGTTGGGGTTTTGTTGCTGTTTTTGTAGCTGTTCCTTCTGCCTGACTGGACATGTTTGAGAATAAGAAGAATACAGGAGAACATATAAAGATTCAGAGAAACTGAGGATGA
Source organism: Pareas carinatus (assembly GCA_032468095.1). Classification (NCBI taxonomy): domain Eukaryota; kingdom Metazoa; phylum Chordata; class Lepidosauria; order Squamata; family Pareidae; genus Pareas; species Pareas carinatus. Next base: position 2,238 of record JANHFO010008665.1, on the reverse strand, counting down.
AGGCATCATCTAATATTTTGAATAATTCGCCTTTTGAGTAATTCCTTGTAACTACTCAAAATCTTGATTGAAAAACACAGTTGTGTGAAAATTGTGGCAAGGTGATGACAGTTCACCCATCACTAGTCTTTAATTAATCATTGTTAATTTGGAAGTAAAAATAATATTCAAAAATGAACTTATGTGTTAAGGAGCTCCCCTCAAACTTTGACAAAGATACTTTATTATTAGCACACAGTCCTTCCTTTATTTTAATTTATTTGTGAATTAAATAATTTAATTCCAAAACAGAGAATTAATCTTGTAATCACCAAAATTAGTAAGTGAAAATAACAACAATAACAATACCATCAAACAAAATCTGCCTACCTAGGGTCTTGGGAAGGATTCTGAAAATGCCAAATCCAGTCTAAACATCTGGTTGACTATGAAAAAATCGCAATTTGTAAAATTTATATATGACTCTGAATAGTTCTGTAAAGCATTAGTGTTCTGTAAAATATTAGTGTCTTGGTATATGATACTCTTCTGACCAAGGGGAACCAGTAAAAATAATGCAATGATAATATTTTCAGTTGGAGAAAGTGTTTATATGTCTAGAGACCAATGTTTATTAATTTAAGGTTAATATATTGTCTTAAGAGGCTTAAAATATTTAAAAATAATGAAAAGTTTACTTGAGCTAACAATGATTTAATAGTTCATTGATTTTGCTTCTAACAAGATTTAATTCATTATGAGAAGTCTTTAATAATGTATCAGGATTTTCCATAAATATATGCTTATCACTTTATATCTCAAAATCTATATCCATGTTATGTATATGTGAAAATTTCTGAAAGCTACTGATAGTTCATTTTCTTCTTTAGTGATACGCATCTGTGAGAAAACTCCACAGTTTCATGGTGGTAATTCATGAACCATATTTTGGATTAAAATCAATAGATTTCTTCTGTAGGCAATATATGTCAGACAGCCAAAAAGTAAAGTCCTTTTGCAGTTTAATCCTGAAGGAAGGACTGCATACACATTTCAAAAAGAAGAAAAGCAACAAAAAAGAAATCAATGTTATGAATATGCTAGAAGGACCCTTTGACATAGCTGTTCTTGTTAGATGTTCAGATATTTATATGTAATAGCTATCTTTTGACCAGGCAATTGATACAATACTACTCCCAAAAGCATCCAGCAAAAATCCTATGTTGCTCTGGTAAAAACTGTACTTGCAAAAGGAATCTGACACAGTTTTATACATTTCTTCTTGGAAGTAATCAATGAGATTGGACAATGATTAGTCCGCTGACTGTGATTTTTACCTGCTTTCAGAATAACTGTAATATAAGCCTGATTAAATCCAGGTGATAAAATTTTCTTATCAAATATCTCTTCATTTACTTGTTAAAGTTTTGGCAGCATAAGATCTATACATATATTTATTTATAAGACTTATATAGGCAGCTATGAACAGCTCACAACAACAAAAATGGTAATAATAATAACAGAAACAATTCTTATTTGATGCAAATCCCTCTTTGCTTTAATATTGTCTTTGTAGCATGAATTCTTATTCATATAACCTAAAGCTTGTAAGATGCTGGCTGCTATATTTTGTTAAAGAAATTCAAAAAACAGATTATATAAATAGGTGCACATGAACCTAACCTAGAGGCATTGTACTCAATCTCTACTGAGCTATATTCTGCATGATCTATACACACTTGGAATATTGCTTCCAGTTTTGGTCACCATAATATAAAAAAAGATGTTGAGACTCTAGAAAGAGTGCAGAGAAGAGCAACAAAGATGATTAGAAGACTAAAACACACGAACAGTTGCAGGAATTGGGTATGTCTAGTTTAATGAAAAGAAGGACTGGGGTGAAGTGATAGCACTGTTTCAATATCTAAGAGGCTACCTCAGAGTAGAGGAGGGTCAATCTATTCTCCAAAGTACCTGAAAATGGAAGAAAAAGCAATGGATGGAAACTAACCAAGTAAAGAACCATCCTAGAACCAAAGAATCTCCTGCAAGAAAAATCAATCAGTTGAATTGCTTGACTCCAGAAGTTGTGGGTGTTCCATTAGTGGAGATTTTAAGGAAGAGATTAGAAACCATTTGTCTGAAATAGTAGAGTCTCCTGCTTGAACAAGGTGTTGGGCCTCCAAGGTCCCTTGTTATCTATCTATCTATCTATCTATCTATCTATCTATCTATCTATCTATCTATCTATCTATCTAT
>JANHFO010008664.1:538370-549022 GCA_032468095.1 Pareas carinatus | reverse complement strand
GTGTTTTCTATCAGAGATGTTCTTTCAGCTTTATGAACACTAGTTGATTTTATATCCATGTATAATTATCATTCAATTATACTCGGTGACTTCAAGTCATTGTGATCAAAGATCCCAGATCCCAAGCAAGTAGAACGAGTGCATCCCTTGCTGGTTATTCTATTCTAACCAGTAAAGACCAGAAGACAACCCCTTCAGGCTTCCCAGTGCTAAAGAATTCGTGTTCCTTCCAACATCTTTCACTTTTTTTAACACAGAATGCTTGACATTAGGAATCACCGCAAGCTGTTAATGTGCAAACAATTAATGGCAAATCGCCATTGCTTTTTTTCAGTCCTTCTATGGAGCATAATCTTTATTTCGGGTCTTCTTTCCAGATTTCTTGAAAGTGGGAGGATAGAAACTGTTTTGACAAGTAGTAAAGATATTTCTGCACAGTGCATTGTGAGAACAGGGTTTCTTGGAACTTTCCAAAATAAGTTTAGTTATAACATGGATGTCCTTGACTTCTTCTAATCTCATGCCCACAGTTGGGAGTATAAGTGAAAGGGGAAACAAAATGTGGCATGCAGTTTCCCAGGATATTCCATTCCATTTCCCTCTGCTTTCTCGTCTTCTCTTCTCCCCACACCACCCAGAGCAACAAAGATGATTAAAGGGCCGGAGAATAAAAGATATGAAGAACGATCGCAGGAAGTGGGTATGTCTAGTTTAATGAAAAGAAGGACTAGGGGAGACATGATAAAACTGTTCTTGCCACAAGGAAGAGGGGGTCAAGCTATTCTTCAAAGCACCTGAAGGCAGGACAAGAAGCAATGGATGGAAACTAATCCAGGAGAGAAGCAACCTAGAACTAAGGAGAAATTTCTTAGAGCAAGTAATCAATGCTAGTTACCACCTTTAAAGCGCTCCATGGCTTAGGACCTAGGTGTTTACAGGACCGCATTCTACCAGCAAATACCTCCCACTGACCAGTACGCTTCCACAGAGCGGGCCTCCTCAGGGTGCCGTCACCCAGGCAATGTCGGCTGGCGACCCCCAGGGGGAGAGCCTTCTCTGTGGCAGCTCTCACCCTTCGTGCTTTCCACCATGCCTTAAAGACTTACCTCTTTGCCCAGACCGTACTGGCCTAGTCTGTCCTTTCCCTGCCCCCCCTCATTATCTTAGATTTTTATCTGGTTTAAATTGGTTTTAACATTTGGTTTTTAAAGTCGGCCACAATCTAATATTTTTAATATAGTTTTAATCTTGATGTATGTGTTTCTGTATTTTTATACGGCTGTATACCACCCTGAGTCCCTATGTGGAGAAGGGCGGGACAGACAGACAGACAGACAGACAGACAAGCTTCCAGAAGTACTGAATGCTCCAACAGTGGAGGTTTGTAAGAAGAGATTGGACAACAATTTGTCTGAAATAGTATAGGATTTCCTGCCTGCACATGGGGTTGGACTAGAAGACCTCCAAACTCCCTTCCAACTCTATTATTCTGTTAATTTAAAGCTACTGAGTATGTTCAGTTCATATTGGACTAATTGGGACACTAAATATAAATTTGTGATCTCCGAACGTGCCTGTTTGCTTGCAGATGTTTCATTATCCTACTAGCTAACATCATCAGGATGAGGAAGGGTGGAGTTCGTGATCTGTACTCAAAATCCCTTATATTCAATAGAGTTTATTTTGATTAAGTACAGGTAGTTCTTGACTTGCCACCACAATGGAGCCCAAAATTTCTCTCGCTAAGTGAGACATTTGTTAAGACATTTTGCCCAATTTTATGACCTTTTTTGCCACTGTTCTTAAGTGAATCACTGTAGTTAAGGTAGTAACATGGTTGTTAAGTGAATCTGGCTTTTCCACACATTTTGCTTGTCAGAATTTTGCAAAAAGGAGAGCACCTGATCACAATATACTGAAATGATCATGAATATGAGTCGTTGGCCAAATTTTGATCACCTGACCATGGGAAAGAGGCGACGGTTGTAAACGTGAAAACCGCTCATAAGTCATTTTTTTCAGTGCCGCTGTAACTTTGAACGGTCACTAAATGAACTGTTATAAGTCGGAGACTACCTGTATGCTGAGGACCTCAGTGTGAAGCTGAGAAAGCAAGAGGGAATAGAATGAAATATCCCAGGAAAAACAGCAAGTCCCTTGCAAAGATGAGGTTACCTCTAGTTAGGTAATGAAACGTCTGCATGCAAACAATCACCCTCAGAGATCACCAAGGACTCTGTATTTCAACCCTGAGCTACATACATTCTTTTCTATCAGAACATAATATGGACGTTAGACTTCTTTGCATATGGATGCTACTGTTCCGGCTACCTAAGAAACTATAATCAGAATGACCTCATTTTTATAAGAGAAAATATGTGAGGCGCAGTGGCTCAGCGACTAAGATGCTGAGCTTGTCGATCAAAAGGTTGGCAGTTGGGCAGTTCAAATCCCTAGCGCCCCGTAACAGAGTGAGCTCCCGTTACTCGCCCCAGCTTCTGCCAACCTAGCAGTCCGATAGCATGCAAAAACGCAAGTAGAAAAATAGGAACCACCTTGGTGGGAAGAAAACAGCGCTCCATGTGCCTTAGGCGTCCAGTCATGCTTGGCCACATGACTACGGGGACGTCTTCGGACAGCGCTGGCTCTTCTCCCTCTTCTTCGTGTCAGCCCTCAAATACTGGAATACTGCTATCATGTCTCCCCTAGTCTTTCTTTTCTCTAGACTAGGCATACCGAAATCCTGCAACTGTTCTTCATATTTTAGTCTTCAGGCCTTTAGTTGCTCTTCTCTGCACTTTTTCCAAAGTCTCAACATCTTTTTTTGTAGTGTGGTGACCGAAATTGGTTGCAGTATTCCAGATTCTGGTCTAACTAAGGTTTTTATAATGTAAGTAAATAAACCTTAACCCAAATCCATTTTTGAAAGGTGAAACAACAGTTTGTTACAACACATCAACAACAACAAAAAGCAAAATGCATTAGGTAGCAAAAATGCACACAGCCTCAAAGAGAGAATTGTAATCACCTGGCACTGGTTGTAACATGCCTGCCAAAAAGCTAAACATAGAAACCTCCAGTAAGTTTAATTGACACCTGACTTAGGCAGTTCTAAGTCAATTAATCATAGGATTCTTAATTGAGTCTAAATCTGAATGAACTTTCACATAAGCACATTCCTGAATATATGATGCTTAAAATATTCCTGAAGAGATTTTCCCTTCTTTTTCACATGAGAACATCTTCTAAGGCAACATTTGCACCTGCAGGTTTTGTGTTAAAAACAAAAAGTGTGAGATTTAAACATCTTCTTCCATATTTATCACAGGGCCTTTTTAAAAAATCTGTTATCTATTTATCACATTTATATCCCACTGAAACTGAAAGAATTTTGGTGGCCTCCAAAACATTTAAAGCTAATTAAAGCATTCGCAGTATCATTCAATTTAAAAATTATTAAATCTGCATCATGAAATCATAACCCAATAAATCAACCACAACCATCACAAAAATCAAAAGTAGAAAAAACAATACCCCAAAAATGAGTAGAAGATGGAGTAATCATGAATTCAAGTAGAACACTTTCAAAAATAATTTTGATTTGAATATCCATCTTCAGAAAGGAGGAACTTTTTAACATCAATTCATCAGGGAGGAGGCTTGTCTTAGGAGACTTTTCCAAAGCATCAACACTGACAATGCAAAGGAACATCTAGATTTTCCGCCTGCAAATGCAAAACCACCATTTTAATTATACATACATATTATAAAAATGCTAGAGAATTAATGAAATCCTGGCACTCAGTCAAATCTGCCATTAACAGGCACACAGAGATAAACAACATCTACACACCATTCAAAAGAGACAATCCAAAAGCCACGCAGGAAGCACAAAATGCAAAAACACCTCTTCACCAGCAATCAAGGCCAGATCAGCAGAGATAAATAGCAAGATTAACAGTAGACCAACAATCAGGAAATATCCCAATCAAGGAACTGCCAACTCAGACAAACAAGCTAACAGTAAACATCTGCATAATCAATGAACTACCAAGAACACTCCCATCAACACTGACAAACCACTAGTATATAAACAGAGAACAAGCCCCCAGTCTCTTCCGCCACTGAAGATGTTACCTGGTTTGGCAATAAAAATCAAAGTTTTATCATTTGGAGGGTTGATAGCCACACATTTTGATATCATGACCACTTGTGGACAGACAAAAGACTGTAATTCTTTCACACAGCCTGGAACTGCTAATTTTAAAATACCAGTGGTAGCTTTGATGTCCTGCCTGATTCCAGAGTCTATGCTTCTTCCTTTGAAAAATCATTTTGACTGGCCGTCATGCAGCATCTGCCTAGCTGTCTCTGAAAGGGCTCTGTCTAAACAGGCAAGTTGTCAAATGCTATTCGTCCTCTGCCTGCGTATGCAGGGAGGGCACAAATCTGAGATGGGGGAAGAGAGACAAGCTGAAACCCCGTCAGATATCTTACCAGCTCATTCATTGCTCATGACCCTTGTCCGGGGTCTTAGTGCTAGTTCCTGAAATTTCTGTGAAAGGGATGTAGCTGTAGTAACAGCTGCTTCTGCTATTGTCATCGAAGTTCATTAGCCGTTTCTTTTTTCTTTTTTCTTTAAAAAAAGAACACATCTCACTTGTGATTTACAAGCACTCTGATATCCTCCTTCATTATTTCATTTGTACAATTTTGAATTCCTTTTGGTGAATTTGACATGAAAAATCACGCTGTTAAACCTATTTAATCCACCTACTCTCCTAAGCCCTCGAAGGCAGGGCAAGAAGTAATGGATGAAAAGTAATCAAGGAGAGAACCAACTTAGAAATAAGGAGAAATTTCCTAATAGAAAAATTAACCAGTAGAACGGCCTGCCTTCAGAGGTTGTGTGTGTTTCATCACTGGAGGTTTTAAAGAAGAGATTGGATAACCATTTGTCTTGAAATGGTATAGGGCAGTGATGGCTAACCTTTTAGACACCGAGTGCCTGGACAAGTCATGGCTAATGAGTCACGGCTCATGGCATCATCATCCGGCGCCACTACTCTCTTTCTGAGCATGCCCATGGCCCCGTGACATCATCACCTGGTGCCACAACTCCTTTCTGAGCATGCTCACTTCTGAGGCAATGCTGAAATGACTTGGTTCACGTGCCAGCAGAGAGGGCTCTGCGTACCCGCGGTGGCACACGTGCCATAGGTTCGCCATCACTGATATTGGGTCTCCTCTTTGAGTAGAGGGCTGGACTAGAAGACCTCAAAGTTCCCTTCCAACTCTGTTATTCTACTAAATTGCACCACATAAGCGTCATGACTCTGTAGTGGGCATTAAAAATCAAGACACAAAACAAAAACAGTGATCGAACAAAACAGGAGGTAGAATGGAGGGGAAGGTTAAAAGTCAGTGTCCAATACACAAGAAGACACATAGCTCAGAAGACCTTGCTGCTGAAGCAAAATTCAACTGGATTTACTAAGCAGTCTCTGTGAGTGAATCAGTCCAGAGACTTTGCTGAGGAGTTGTCATCTACAATTCAGTGTGCGGCACTGAAGGATGAAGAGCCAAGGGCTTCTCACAGTGGATCATTCCTTTTGATTCTGTTTTTATTTGGCTCCCATATAAACTTGTTTTGCATAATTTTATTTAACAATGGAAATGTGCAATGGATATATGGAACAACCCCCAACATATTGGTCATGATATTGCCTCTTATTGCTGATACATAATTTCTGTTGTCCTAATTGGGGATTTTCGACAATCCAAGTAGACTAAATCCTTTAATCGAAGATCTGAAGGAATGAAACAGAAACATTCCTTGGTACTGAATGCAGAGCTCTGCCACTGAGCTAAACAAATAGGTTAACATGTTTTGTGAATCCTCTATAGAATCATGATATTAATGGGACTATCCGGTCTGTCTGTCTGTCTGTCTGTCTGTCTGTCTGTCTGTCTGTCTATCTTTATTAATCAAAACCCAAAGGAAGCTTTGGGTTGCGAACAAAAATCAGTTAGAACAATAAATAAAAAATGTACAAGATAAAAAAAAACTTTATTCCTAAATATCACAAAAGCAAAAATACAAATCACAGCGAAGGGAGGACAAAAATTGCTACTTCAAACCCTGCTAGCATTGGAAATGAAGTACCACTGCGTATTTGAAAAGTGCTATCCATTCTTTACTGTGATTAGAATCTTTTATGTTCTAAGACAATCATCTCAGTAATGAACAACATCAGTCATCTCAAGTTCTAATTTTGCAATAAGAATGTGTTAGTTTGGGGTCTACTTAATGAACAGATTCCAAATTGGCTTCTTCATTTGCATGATCATTCTTCTGATGTTTGAGAATGGCTGTTCTATTTCTTCTTAACTGTTTCATCTTCAGACTAAATATTCTCACACCGTTCCATTTTCTTCTTCTTTTTATCACTGTACACTGTGCACATTTGAACTTTTTGGTTTTTTAAAAAAATAGTCCACAGCTTTGCAGAAAAAGATCTGACTAAATCTTGATCGCATTGCAGTTCTGAATGCATAAACATACGATCAAGCAGGACCATTTGTACAGATTAGTAATTCTAAGGGAAATAATAATCTTTTCCAGTTGTGTTCTGTTGTTCCATGTTCTTAGCAAATGATTCTGGGAATCTGGTTTTCTTCATATAGTCTTGTTCCATTCTTATGGCATCACTTCTTGGAATGCTTTGCTCCCAAAGGTGAAAAGTATCAAAAGAAATACTATAATTATTATTATTATTATTTTTTAAAGTGGGATTAAATGCACGAAATCCAGACATTTTACACACTCTTATATCCATGCACACTTTTGAAGCCTCAATCACACTGTATGGATCTTTCTAATGCTTCGTGACCTAAGATTTAAGGATCATGTGCCTTTTTGAGACAATAAGGCTTATTGCCTTTGGGCTCTAGACATACTTCACCAGATTATCATTTTGCCAGTAGCCGCAAATCCTTTGGGAAACAAGAATGCAATTCTCATCTTGCGAACTACTTCGGGAGCAGAGCAGAAGGGGCAAGACAAAAACTTGTTAAGACATTATGGATTACTTGCTTGCTTGAGTTATATCACATCAGTATACGAAGAGTGTATTGAGTATACACTCTTTAGCATCAACCTAATAATGCATTATGTATTTAGATTGTAAATCATTTAGCTGAAAGAGATGCAAAGTGAGAGAACAGTATTAGCCAGATTATCCCATTGAAAGAGGGAGTTCTTAGCTGCTTGAGATGGTTTCCATCATGCCCTCCAAAACTTTTGATTTGAGGGAGGGGCGGTTATATTGCCGTGTTCCATTTTCATTCCTAGGCACAGACCCTCTCTTTTGGTAGCTGCTTTGGTCCAATCAGTTTAAGACAGAACAGAACAGAAGAGAACAGAACAGAATAATGTGACTGGACTCACACAAGGAATTTGTCTCCGGTGCTTATGCTCTCAATGTACTCACAACCTACAAGTGACATACCATGATCATAATCATAGAATACATCCATCATGTCACAAAAAAAGTTCATCATGTCATAAAATACATTTATCATGTCATAAAATGCATTCGTGTCATGAGATACATTTTTGTGATATGCTTAGAACACTCATAAAATTCTAGATAAGCAATCTACAAGTCATACTAGAATACTGAATAAAACAACTACTATTTATTTATTTATTTTTATTTATTTATTTAGATTTGTATACCGCCCTTCTCCCGAAGGACTCAGGGTACTATAGATTATAGTATATAAGCAACATGTTAATTTTCATACAAGTAAGAAATTTCCATCTAGGCAATCAAGTCATACTAGGGTACTAAATAAACAACTACTGTAGATTGTAGTATACTAGCCGCAAGTTAATTGTCATACGAATTATAGAATAGATAATAGGAAAATTACATTGTCATACAAATTAGAGAATAGATAGTAAGTAATAAGGAAGATGGGAAGGATAATAGTGATAACATCCCTGATAGGAGTGATAACTGATTTTGCTGGTTTTGTGATTAAAATAATTGCAGATATCGTCATCACGATGATGATATCAAAGCCGGTTTTCAGTGTGTGGTTGCCAGAGAGCCAGGCTGAGTTAAGGTCAGGGTCTTGGGTTTTTCTCTAAATTAGAGAAATATCGAGAGCCACTTGTTCCTCCAAACCGCTTATTCTGTAGGTTTCTCCCGAAAAACATTACCCCGCTCTGTGCTAAGAGTGGGTACTGCATGACGTACATAAAACTATTCAGTACATGCTTATGTTTGGATTACATTTCAGGGTTTGAAAAGTCCTTAGAAAATGAAAGGGCTGGAAAAACATCTATAAAACGCAACCATAGTCATTATCTTATTTTCCAAAGAATGTAACCTCCCATGCTCTTGAATGTTGAAGACATAAGGCAGGGCTTATTTAATTGGGCAATCTTGGCATCCTCTAAATGTTTCTTTATTGGAATAAGATTGTGGAAAGTGGGACAAACCCTCAGGAGGAAGAAGAATGGATTGGAATATTGTAGAGCAGGGCATGGATAGCTAACTGATTCAGTTAAAGGGAGCATCTTGGGGTCCTTGGTGTTCTCTGAATTTTATTGTTTACTTACATTTCATTATCAAGCTAGGTAATATCATCAGTGCTGAGCATCTTCTTGTACGTCAGCAAGTTGATTTGATCCATGGCTTTCATTATTCTCAACCACTTCATTGAGTTAGCAGAAGCAGGAGTTACTTCCCTTACAATGAGATCTCAGCAATGGGTATTCTTGGTTGCGTCCCCACTTCCTCCTTCCAAGTAAGCAGCTGGATACCAATATTTTAAAAAAGCTGAATCAATTTGCGGTGCTTGCTTCAGACGTTTTTGGAGAGTAAAGCGGTTGCTTGCAGTATCTTGAGTCAGATCACCACGATAAATCATTAATCGATTCTTTTTATTCTGTTATTAGGAACCCTGTCCAAGAACACCTATGGATTGCTTACATAAACAGTGTGAACATTATAGCATAAATGCTCTAAATACTAGGCCTGGTGTCTCAGGGAAACTTCTGTTTTTAAAGAAATGATGTACTTATTTAGCGTGTTGAAATATGTTTATCCTGCTAGCCCCCAAAGACTGAACATTGAAAACCTTACTGAAAATTGAAAATGCAGTGAGACTTCAGTTTTATTAAATCTTGATACAAATTCTATCATGATGGATGAATGGAAACTAATCAAGGAGGGATATATAGGTTCACTGTCATTAATAACAAGTATATTTTTCTTGTAATTAAAACAGTTACCTCATTTCATCTTAGAGTCATCTTAGGTCTCCATAGCTAAAACCTAAGAGATGGAATTCAGAGCTATATTACCATTAATCTTGGAGAAGTTAATGTAACAATATTTTAGATAGATTAACCCTATTGTTTGTGTGTGTGTGTGTGTCTTCCATCAATTTGTTTTAAGCACTTTTAAAGCTGCTAACATTGATAGCTATCGCTGCATCTTGTAGCAGTGAGTTCCATAGATTAATTGTACATCCTTCTGAATCTTCTGCCATTCAGCTTCAATGTGAGATTCTGAATTACGCTTTTCAAAGGAAAGGAAAGAAATCCTTACATTGATTGTCCTTTTCGTTCTAGTTTTGTAAACATTTCTCTCTCTTCTGAACAAAGTATCTCTATAGGTATATTTATCTCTATGCACATACTCAGACTTCTTCATTTGTGGTGGCATGATGCACAGAATTAAAAGTTCACTTCCCTCTTTATTCTTGTTGCCTGATTAACTCACGTTGCACATTTTTCTTGAAAGTCACCATTTATTTTAAAATGAATCTTGGCTTCCCTTCTGCCTAGGCATCAGCAAATCTGCTTGATATTCTAGAGTGGTTTAGCATTGGACAATGAACAGTCATTAAATGGCCCTGAGTCACAAGTTTGCTTTTAAGGTTCAGCCTACGCACATCTGTCTACTGTATGACAAGGACAGCTGGAGACATTTAATTAGACCTATAATTATAGGGCATGTGGTAACATTGCTGCTCTCAAAAAGGGGTATCAAGGTGGGGCTTCTGCCTATTTGGAGGAGAAAAGGTGAAGAAGGCTTATATGTCCATGGTGCTTAACCAAGGTGCTGGGTAGTAATTTTTACCTGCTTTGAGAAAAGTGGTAGAATTTCGGTAGCTTTTAAGAGGAGAAAAGAAGAGAAGCAATCTCTTGTTCAAAAAGCAGAAAATAGGATTTCTGAGTGGCTATGTAACTGGACTCACACATTATGCTAAGTCAAACTCCAGGTTTCCTTTGATTGTAGTTTCTTGGACAAGCCATGGTAGATAGGTCCACTCAAAAGCTAAGCCATAAAACAGGATATTGCAGGCCATATAAGCCTGGTTCTCACATCCTATCAAACTGAAACCAGGCAGGGCCTACTGTGTCTTAAAAGTTGTGTGAGCTTGGCTTGTGTGAATGGGTGCATTTTTTCCCCTTTCCGTCTCCTTCCTTTTCATTTTCACTCGCAGTTTTCAATACTGCTGAGAAAGTTGACGTCCTTTGCAATATTCTACATCGGTGTTTCTCAAACATGGCTGCCTGTAGAGGTGTGCACTTCAACTCCCAGAATTCCCCTGCCAGCATTTGCGGGCTG
>JANHFO010008664.1:505478-523732 GCA_032468095.1 Pareas carinatus | reverse complement strand
GCCTGGAAGCCGCCCTGAGTCCTTCGGGAGAAGGGCGGGGTATAAATAAAATTTTACTTACTTACTTACTTACTTTGGTAATTCTTGAGGAATTCTTAATGTGCATATCGAGACATAGGGAACACCAATTTTTTTTAACCTGTGCTGTATTTTGCGGATAAAGATCTCATTAGAACATTAAAAAGCATCTATAAATATCAAATTAAACGAACTTAAAAATATAGCTACAAATTAATTTTTGTACTGTCTTTGAAGTAAAAGTTTGGATCCTGTTGCTACTTCTGCAGGAGAGATAAAATACAGTATTTTTAAATTCACCTGGAATGGTTGAAGATCCTGGATACTGGGTGTCTTACATTTCTGCCAAATGAATTTTTTACATTCAAAACTGAAAATAGGTTCAATGCATGTATCGTGGCTGTTTGGAAAATAAAGGGATATCTTCTTTCAGATAGTTCTCTGTCTTCTCACAAGGCAAGTGCCCTTAGTCCCTGAAAGAAGAAGGCTGGTGATATCAAACCAGAACCTTTAGTTCTGTGGACTACACAGCTTACATTCAAAGATTTGCCTAGAGCAAGACCATAAATCTCTCTCTTCAAATGTCAGCCAGGATTCAGTGGCTAATGGCAGAGGAGTCAGGGATAAATCCTGTACAGGTATCAAAAGTTTTGGTAATGAAGATCAACTGCTATAGGATCTAGCAATCCAGTTTGTTAAAATATATCAGCTCCTGGGTTGAAATATTGCATTTCTCATCTTATCAGAATCACTCTTCTATCTTGAAGGTGGAGAAAACTTGAATCAGGCTATTTTTTTTTGCCTTTATTGTGTTGTAAGCCACCCAGAGTTGCTTCAATTGTGAGATGGATGGCATATAAATTAAATAAGTAAGTAAATAAATATCATCACTCTGAAACTTTGGAAGAGTAGTGGGAGATCCAGTGTAGCATAGCGGCTAGGAAGTTGATATAGGAAAAGGAATGAAAGAAATGGCAGAATCTTGGTTTGGAGTAAAAAGAGAGATCTGCCTAGAATCCCTACGTAGTTACAAGAAAACTACATTCAATCTTCCCTTGAGTGTTTATCTAATTATAAACAGGTGTCAACCATTAGATGGGAAGATTCCTGTGTATAGGTTTTTAGCAAGAAATCAGTTTAATTGAACTTTCATTTTATTTATTTATTTATTTTATTTAGTCAAGCATATAAAACATCATCAATAACAAAAAGTAAAAATAAAAACATATGTAAACATATGAGTACAAATAAATGTGGTCAGTGAGACAAGGACGGTAGGCACGTTAGTGGGCTTATGCCCGCCCCTTTTACAGACCTCTTAGAAATGGAGTGAGGTCCACTGTAGACAGTTTAAGTTTAAATTTATTGGGGTTTAAATTTATTGTTGAGATAGCAAAGGAAAGGTGTCCTTAGTCCACTGTTCTTTTTTTTTCTCTCTCAGCCAACTGTAATTTCCCTTATTTTTCCCTTATTATTAAACATAAAGGATTTTTTTGGGGGGGGGGAAGTGCACGAGAGAGACGAACACTTTGTCTCACTTCACATTTCTTTTCCTGCACCGACCCATTCTTATTTCCTTCTGTTTTATCCCCCTGGGGACCCTTGATAAATGGGCTGGGAAGACTAGCACACAATGCACACAGCAGACCCAGAAATAATTGACTTGGATGGGAAAATAGCCAAGAGGAAATAAGACGGCAATACTGTTTACTGAACTTTGACCCTGCTTGGATTCCAGCCATCAGAGAGGTGATCTCTGTTTTCTTGTCACTGGCATTCTGTGGAGGTGGAATTTCAGATGTGTTGAATACCATCACATGCCTGGTTTGGAATAAGCATCTCTAGGCAGGTTAATTAGTTCTATTTTGCAGACGAGATAGAATTTGCATGGCATTTTCAAGGGCTGAGGGGACACTGAATGCATGATTTAGGTGGGTGTTTTCTTTTCTTTTTTACACCAGCATTATACATTGAGGCAGCATAATTATCCTTCGTATAGTTCATGTTGTAGATTATGGGTAGGAGGGAAAGGGAGGATCACTCAAGATTGCCAGTGAATTAATGGAAGAAGAGAGATTCAGTTGATAATAGCTTTGTCTATTCAGCAAGTAATGGAATGAGCTAAGTAGGATGCTTCTCCCAGATATTTGATGCTGTTTGTTATATATGTCTGTGGCTAGGTACAGTGTGTGTGTGTGTGTGTGTGTGTGTGTTGCTCAGGATAAAGGAGTACACCCCCTTTGAAAATGAAAGATTTCAATCAATATCTCAATGAACACAAAAACAATTTCCAAAATGTGAGTTGTATAGAACATTTGTTTAGCTCATTCCATAAAATAAAGGTGAATAATACAACCCAGTTCCGAATGGGCTGAATGGTTGGGAATCCCTGGTTCAGAGACAATTTGCAGTTAATGCGGTGATGAAAAAGTAACATGGCAACCAATCCTCGTATTTTTGACCTTCATAGATCGGCAAAGCAACATAGGTTCGTACGCACAGTCACAGTTTCATGTAGATGCAGCTCCATTGCGGTCTCCGCGTTGAGTGCGGTTGTTTAGCCAGTTACGAATCCATCTGGTGCTGAGGTTGTCTAGCCCACATTTTTCTATCTTATCAAGTAGTAGGTTATGGTCTACATTACCAAATGCTTTACTGAAGTCCAAGTAAATTATATCCACAGCATTATTCCTCTGCTCCACTAATTTTGTCACTTAGTCAAAGAATGCCATAAGATTTGTCTGGCATGATCTGTCTTTTTCACTTAGCTTCTGCTTCTCTTAATGACCAAGTTGCCTGTCTCAATGGTAGCCATTAAACAAGGACTATTTGTACGCTGTTGACTTTGCTTTTGGAATATACTAGGTCAATATAGTTACCTAATTTCTGGTAGTGGGGGGAATAATTTCCTTGGGAACCTGGCTATACTGTATGGGATCTCTTATGAGCTTGGAAAAAAGCAAGTGAAGGAGAGGATGATGAAATTGTGTGAGGTTACAACTTCCATGGAGATGATTTTTTCAGACTTCAATTTAGGTACTCCTTGACTTACAATTGAGCCCAAAATTTCTGTCCCTAAGCAAAATAGTTAAATTAGTTTTATCTTGTTTAATGACAATTCTTGCCACAGTCCTTAAGTGAAATACTGCCCTTCTCAAATTAGTAACGCATTTGTCAAGTGAATCTGGCTTCCCCATTGGCTTTGCTTGTTGCAAAAGGTGATTACGTAACCCTGGAACGTTGCAACCATCATACATATGAACCAAGCGTCCAAATTTTGACCACTCGACCATGGGGATGCTGCAACGGTCGTAAGTGTGAAAAATGGTCATACGTCACTTTTTACAGTGCCGTTGTAACCTTGAACGCTCACTGAATGGTGGTAAGTCAAGCACTACCTCTGCATTGAAACCAGCTGATTGGAAGATTCCCTGTATCTTTCAAGTAGGAACAGCATGCCATAAATATCATTTGGAGGACAAAGGTATATCATCCCGGAACCATCTAGTCCGGAGGTTTTCAACCTGGGATCCGTGGACCCTCTGGGGTCCATCTCAAGTTGCCAGAGGGTCTGCAGACAGGTCAAGAAAAACTTGGAAAAAGTAATATACATGAATTGTCGCTTAGTAATTAGTTGTATTTCTGGGCATGGAGTCCGCCATGTAGCAACGGCACGTTTTGGGGTCCGCAGCTTGAAAAAGTTTGAAAACCTCTGATCTAGTTGACGACTCAGAGAAGGAAGTTGGACTGAGATGAATTTTAGTTGGATCTAGTGGTGCTGTTGTTATGAAAGGCTCCCACATCCCAGAGCAGACTTTTACCTCACTGACACATCCTGTTTCATTTTAGGCTGAACCCCAGGAGTAAGCCCCAATATACCTCCTCAGCATCCACACGTTAAATTCAGTTGGGCCCAGATATATTGCCAGGCAACCAAACTGATTCTGTTTAACCTGGAGTCATGGAATATGTACACGACAAGATGAATGTACTTTATGATTATGAATGTATCTTATGATTATAATCACAGTTTGTCTGTTGTATGTGTGTAGGTATAGAGCATGTACACTGGAGACAAATTCCTTGGCCAATAAATTCTGATTCTGATCAAAACTTTACCTCTCTAAATCCACTTGCAGGAGAAGTTCTAAAAATGACTGGTTTTTTTAACAGCCTATGTAACCCCCTCATTAATTAATAAGCTATCCATGGAGATAAATAATTTGCCCGCCGGACTTTTCAGATCTCAGTTTGAAAAGTCAGCCCTACCATTTCAATCTTTTCTTTGCAATTTCCAAGGTTAAAATTTCTTAACTTTATTAGAAAAACTAGAAGAGGAGAAATCAGAACGATGGGTTTCTGCTCGACTATAGAGATCCTCTTCTTTATTTTGAAGATCAGCTCATTTGCTTTGCTTTTGATATCAGCTCATTTGCTTTGGGCCATACTCCTAGCTGTTTTGTCCTTCTTCTCTTCTAGGTTTCTCCACTTTTAGGTATGATCACAGGAACACTTATCTTAATATTTGTACCAGCTGCCAAGAGGGGCAATGCTGAACAACTGGGGGCACAGCTGAAGGCACGGACCTCCTGGCTGAGGGACATGAAGGCCTTGATAAGAAAGTAAGATGGCCCTACTCAGGGTTGATTTTTAATTTTTCTATGTTAGAAACCAACTTGAGGTACTTTACGGGTGCAAAGCCAGACAACTGAGACTAACATTTTTGAAAATTGCCTCAACATTCCACTTCTCCAGCTTCTTTTTCATGAAGCCACTGATGACTGCAACTGTTTAGTGTAATGTCAACACCACTGATGTGCTAAGTGCCTCGTATGTTAGAGAAATGATAACAGTCCTTCCCTAGAGAACTTTTAATTCCTTTGTATCATCGTATTAAACTGATGTGGTTTTTCGCCATTTTTCGTCATGAAGCTGCAGTTTTATAGTAGAAATTAAAAATAGCAGAATAGCAGAGTTGGAAAAAGGCCTTGGAGGTCTTCTAGTCCAACCCCCTGCTCAGGCAGGAAATCCTGTACCATTTCTTTGTGGCAGCTCCCACCCTCTGGAACGACCTCCCTCCAGAGATTCGTACTATATCAGACCTCCGTGCTTTCCGCTGTACTGTAAAAACACATGTTTTCGTTAAGGCCGGTGTGTCCTAGTCACACCTCCCCCTGCTTAAATTTTCTTTTTTAACTTTAATTCGTTTTTAAATTGGTTTTATATTTGGTTTTAAATTGTCTTCAGCCATTGATTAATTAATGTTTTAATCGTTTTTAATTGATGTTTTGCTATATGTTTTTTATTGGCTGTACACCGCCTTGGGTCCCCTCGGGGAGAAGGGCGGTATATAAGCAAGATTAGATAGATAGATAAGACAGACAGACAGACAGACAGACAGACAGACAGACAGACAGACAGACAGATAAATGTTTGTCCAATCTCTTCTTTAAAAATCCCACTGTGGGAGCACCCACAACTTCTGGAGGCAAGTTGTTCCACCAATTAATTGTTCCAGCTGTCAGGAAATTTCTGCTTAGTTCTAGATTGGTTCTCTCCTTGACCATTTTCCATCCATTGCTTCTTGTTGTGCCTTCAGATGCTTTGGAGAGTAGGTTGACTCCCTCTTCTTTGTGACAGCCCCTTAATTTTAACCGCTTAATTATAAGCTATAGATGTCAAACCTGGAAAGAGTTTTTGCGTTTATTTCAGGGCTACTGTATAAGTAAGAGGGACCAGATGTTTCCTGGGGTAGATCTTGTTTCTTTCTTCTACCTCAGTATTTCTCAACCTTGGCGACTGGCTGAGGAATTCCGGGACTTGAAGTCCACAGTTCTTAAAGTCATCGTGGTTGAGAAACATCATTCTACTCTGTTGAGTGGACTCACTTCATTTACTGACCTACAACCCCCTTTGTCATCAGTCGCAGCTATGTGTTCTCATCCCTGGCTACCTCCGCTGTTTCCTTTGCCACGGGAGCTCTGGGAATGTGGTTCCCTGTTTACCTGCATCGGGCCCAGGTTGTCCAAAAAACAGCAGATATTTGCACTTCGCAGCCCTGTGGGACCAAAGACAGGTGAGATTTTACGTTCATATTCCTCTATAAGCTTTCATAGATTTCCCCTGAATTCCCATATTGTTGGCTGTAATTTGCTTTATGGTATAGCAGATGGGCTATAGTGGCTCATATAGTGGGGCGCTGTGGCTCAGCAGATAAAGATGCTGAGCTTGTCGATTGGAAGGCCAGCAGTTCGGCAGTTTGAATCCCTAGCGCCACATAACAAAGTGAGCTCCCGTTCCTCGCCCCAGCTTCTGCCAACCTAGCAGTTCGAAAGCATGTAAAAATGGAAGTAGAAAAATAGGGACAACTTCGGTGGGAAGGTAACAGCGTTCTGTGCACCTCAGACGTCTAGTCATGCCAGCTACATGACCACAGGGACGTCTTCGGACAGTGCTGGCTCTTTGGCTTAGATGAGCACCGCCCGTAGAGTTGGCTATGACTAGCACCCATATGTAGAGGGAACTTTTACCTTCACTATAGCAGATGCTTCTCTAAACCTCCAGAGGAAGAGTGGGCAGTACACGTTTAAAATGAATTAAATGGCATTGCCGTGTTCGAGGGCTGCAAGCATGAATGTGCCAAGAGCCAGAAGGCGTGAGACAACTGCAGGAGAGAAGGCTGTTACTCACACACATCCCTTTCCTGGGAGACAGACCTGGTTGACCACAAGATCTGAGGACCTTATTGGTTCCTCAGATAATCAGAAACCAAACCAATTTGAGGAGTGAAATAACACTCAACAGTGTTGACAACAACAACAAACAACAGTGAAACCGCTGGGAGTGAAACAAAATAAGGAGGCTTGGTCCTTGTTTAGTGACTGTAATTGGGACTGGCAGCTCAGTTGTTAAAGAGAAATGTTCACTAAGTGAAACACCGCAGTTTTATTATTTTACTTCAGTTTTCCTTTGTGGACCTGACAAGGTCATAAATGCAAGGACTGGTTGTAAAATTACTTTTTCATATGAAAGGTGGCTAAATAAGTCAGTCACTAAATGAGGACTAGCTGTACTTTTTTCAGCTCAGACTGTTCTTTTGGGCTTTCCAGGGACATCCAGACTTAATACTATCCTCAAATCAAATATAGAATTTTATTTTTAAAAAACAGGAATTTATTTATCTTTATTTCTTCCTGCAGCCATGACAGTGTCTGAGTCCCAAGAGGAAAGTAAAGGCATGACATTATATCTTAAATTTTATCTGCTCATACTACTTCAGTCGAGGAGTAGTGGTTTTATGTGCATTTTAAAAAATTTTCCTCTGTACTTTTGCCTTAATTATCATAACTACCAGGAGAGGCAGAGATTTGTNNNNGGTTTTATGTGCATTTTAAAAAATTTTCCTGTGTACTTTTGCCTTAATTATCATAACTACCACGAGAGGCAGAGATTTGTATTTTGCTTAGTGATAAGAGAAATGAAACTTGAGTAAACAACTGAATGCGGGCATGACATGACAAAGGAAAGCTTGTCCAGAAATACTATAAGTTTTAAATGAATTTCTTAAATGCAGATATTTCTAATTTTCCATTTATTGCTGAACAAAAAACTCAGAACTGAGTTATGAAAGAATCTAGAATTCCTATGAAACATGAAAATTTGCCTTTTTTTTGTTTACTGAATTCTTTTTCAGGAGTTTAGTTCATCAGTTTCCATGTAGCACCTCTTACTCATAGCCTTGCTTTGCTAATTTAACCCTCCCCACTGCCTCTCACCTACTGCCTTGTGTATAAAAATAAGTCCACCTAAATGAGAAAATAATTTTATTTCTGGAATCGTTCTGTGTCCTTAGCTTGATCTTCGGAGCCATCACCTGCTTCACTGGATTTCTGGGTGTGATCACTGGGGCTGGAGCTACCAAATGGTGCCGGGTGAAAACACAGAGAGCGGATCCTTTGGTCTGTGCCGTTGGGATGCTGGGATCAGCCATCTTTACCTGCTTGATTTTCGTTGCAGCCAAGAACAGCATTGTAGGAGCCTATGTAAGTAGTCAGTCTGGAAGAGGGAAGTTGAATTTCTCTTCCTTTATTCATCCTCGAGTTACAGCTGTAATGGAGCCTATCCCATTATAGTTGTAAGTCCTAGCGGTTGGAAAATAGATCCAGTGATGTGACTGACCCATTTTTATGATGTTGTTTAGGGTGATCATTAAGTGAACACAGCAATTATAAAACAAACACAGTTGTTAAGCAGACCTATTGTCGCTATAGTGCAATTTTGCCAAAAACTAGAAGTAAATGCCAACTTTTGGCAAAACTGTAGTGAAATGCGGACAGATGACTGCAGGATGCTCCAAAAAGTCATAAATGTAGCCAAGTTGCTGGGCAACCAGAGTGCAGTCGTGTGACCATGTGAGGTGATCTTTGATTAGAGTAAGGGCTATAGAACAGGAAGCTCACATTGTAGCCTCTCACAAGGTCCTGTGTTTTCCTGAAAATATTAAAGACCTGAGGGGAAAAAGCTGGGAGAGGGAGAATTGCGTAGATAGGTAGGTAGGTAGGTAGGTAGGTAGGTAGGTAGGTAGGTAGGTAGATGATAAAAGGTAGGTAGGTAGGTAGGTGGGTGGGTAGATGGATGGATTTCATTTTTTACCAAGTAACTGACTTGGAGAAGGATATGGGAGAATGGGGAAGAAACAATTATATTTTTTTCCCCAGGCCTTAACAAAGTTTGTTTCTCTAATTGCAATTTCTTGTTCATACATTTCTTCTGGCTATGACCTAGAAAGAGAAGAAAGAATAGAGGCTGATGCTTCCTGGTTTTCATGAACAGTCAATCTATTGCTCTCTGGATGTTTTAAATCTCAGGAAGTGTGAATTCAGAATACTTATAGGACACCCAGTTCTTTTCCCTGCTTTTATGATAGCAAAGAGGAAGGTAAAAGACAGTGCCAAATACAGTGGTACCTTGGTATTCATCGTTAATTGGCTCCAGGAGGCACCATGGGTAGCAAAAACGATGCATGCCAAAACAAACGTTTCCCAATAAGAAATAATGTAAGGAGTTACAAGGCAACTGATACTGACACGTCCTAGTTGTGCATTAAGTACCACACAAACAATGAGTACCGGGATAGAATGTTCAGGTCAAAATGCGTTGAGCACCAAATTTGATGCGTTTCAAAGCAGTTGAGTACCAAGTATATGGAAAGTCTGCATGGAGTCTCCACACTTGAAAATGGACCTTAGCCAATGCTTTACTATACCAATTCATGTCCTTGATTCTATTCTAATGTATTAAGTTCCATTTATACATTATTAATACAGTTCTTTGAATGCTGATCCTTCCGTTGTCAAAATGGCCCTGCCAGTAACAAAATTAACACCTCTGAATAGCTTTTGGAAAGATGCACAGACACAAAACCTATGAGAAATGACGTAACACAAAGCTATTTCAAGTGCTCCAATTACTTCTAGAGCATTCAAAAGCATCACTTTGTATTTTGAGTTCAAGACAATTTAAAATTGAAATGTTTGGCATACCTTTAGCTGCAACTGGAGTGCTTCTATTGTGTAATCAGCTTATATATTTAACATCTTCTGCAACAAGGCAGATTTTCTTTCAGTGGTTGATGAGATTCTTTTTTTAAAAAATAAACCCCAGTTTTTCAGCATGCTCTGCAGCTTATGTTTGTATTTATGTCCATGTTTATACTGGTAGAATTATTGTTAGCTACCTTAAGAATTTAAGGAAGTATATAAATACTGCAAATCAGGCCAAACATAAATGTTGCTGGATTCTATCTCACTTTATCCCAGCCATAAGCCATGTTCAGTAGCATCTGGAAGTTCCCTGTTCCTGCTATAAATAAATTTCTCACCATAGTTGACCTCTGCCTTTCTTGAAATACACAGAATTTTTAACAGTTTCTAATCTTTCACCTGGTAAACATATAAAGATATAAACATTTAAACATTTTATAAGTATTTTTTAATAATTCCCCCTTTCCCCATCACAAATAAATTAAACAACCCAGTGGGCATTAACAGATGCTGTCTTTTAAAACAGAACACTAAATTGTGGGATTCTTCTCAAACTTGCATGAGTAAACTATGTGTGTCTTATGTTTCAACTACAGGTTTGCATTTTTATTGGTGAGACCCTCTTGTTTTCAAACTGGGCCATCACAGCTGACATACTTATGGTGAGTTGATATGAATGTATAACTTGCCTTTCATTTACTTCTATAGGGCTATGGGTATATTTTGCAATCAGGCAATGTATTGTTGGACTCAAACACTAAGCCTGGAGTATGTGTCTAACTTACTACATTAATGCATGTCCTTAGGTATAAATTAGATTGAAGATTAATCTAATTAAAGGTAACCAAGTTTAGCTGCTGGATGCAGTTGCTACGTCTTTAACTGACCTGGTTAAATGTGTTTGTGTGAATGTGGCCTCTATCTCATCAAAATTCAATAAAATAAATCAGCCAAAGCTAGTTTGGCTACTTTTCTCCTGCAGGGTGACCATCGTAAGGTTCCTCATCAAATTTGCTAGGAAGAGACTTGTATTTTAAACAATTCCCATTTGATCTTATTGTTTTGTCACTCTTCGCCCTCACCTCTTCAAGTTTTTGCTCTTTCTCCACATACATTGTGTGTGTGTGCTTCTGCTTCTTTTCATTTGGAGAGCCGCCGCCTCCTTTAAACCTTGAAGGAGCTTCCATTCCCTAGCTTTCTAGAAATCATCTGTCATCTTTCACTTCTAATTACAGGTTTTCCCAATAAAAGGTTCTGCCCACTATTAAAGCAGGAGATCTACCTTATATATTTCATGTTGTGTAGATGTAGCAGGGAAGTGTCACAGCAAGTGGTAGCACATAGGCAATTTTGACTGTTCTGAAAACAGCTAAGCAGAGTCAGACCTGATTAGTGCCTGGAATTGAAGATTGCCATAAAATTCCAAGGCTATAGAAGTTGAACTTCATCCCTGGGAGAGTAGCAGAAAGAAACAGGTCACTATATTGGTTCTGGAGGACTCTTGGCTACCTTCCCTTCTCATTCCTCTGGATTTTGATATTGGTCCTAAACTTTGCCACTGGCCATTTCCATAGGATGTGGGCATCAAAAACAACAGTGGTTTAGAAATGCCTTCTGCAGTACTATGAATAGTCTTGCTTGTTCTTTGTGGTGGGAAGAGGACATCACGGGGAAACCAGAGCTTTCGCCAAGCCTCTACTTAAGGAGACATGCTTGGCCAAGCAACCGTATTCATCTTTCCTCACGATTCCTGAGCCATATGCGCCACTTAGCACAAAATAACCATGCTGGCTGGGGAATTCTGGGAATTGAAGTCCACCTGCCTTAAAGTTGTCAAGATTGGGAAACCCTGGATTAAAACAACCAACATAGCTTATGGATCTCCTGATTTGTTCCTTATTCATGCAGTTCAGGAACCCTGAACTGAGCTGCACCTTAGTTCCAGGTTAAAAAGGATGTAACTGAGCCTTCTCCTGATCAGTTGCTCTTCAGTTATGTTGGAGCATCATATCCACCCTCTATAGACACCACATCCAACAACATAGCTCTTCTGCTTCTTTGTGTGTATGTGTGTATCCATTGTGCACCATGGAAAAAATTAGGTTATTTGAGTTTACATACATTCCAGTCATGATGGAAGGAATGTCAGAGTATTCATGGTCTGGAATGTCTGCATGGATACAAGTCAGCCAATGAGGACTGTTTAGTGAATGATATATAAAAGATCTGGGCGTGACCTAGCTGTTGATTCTCTGCATTGGCTCTCTGTTGTACTCTCTGCTATTAACTGCTGCTCTGTTTGTTCGTACTTCTCCAGCTATGTCTACTGTATGATGAAACAGTTTGGTATTGCATATATGTTATTATATATACAAAGAAGTTGAATTTTTAAAAAGACACTCCTAATTGCCTGGACAAGTTCCTGCAGTTTTATAGCATCCTTTTCAGATGAATGTTTGTCACTGCCTTCTTCCCACATTTGAGAAAGAGTGACTGACCAAAAACCACCCAGCTGGCTTTGGTCTTTAAGTCAAGACTAGAACTCATGGTCTCCCCTTTTCTAGCCTGTTGCCTTAACACTGCACAAAACTGGCTGATTTTTAATGTATGATGGTTAATATCTGGATAGGTTAGATGGGAAAGAGAGCCTAGTGGTGCAATGCTTAACTGCAGTATTGCAGGCAAACTCTGCCCGCAGCCTGCAGTTTGATCCCGACAGGGCTCAAGGTTGACTCAACCTTCTATTCTTCCAAGGTTAATAAAATGGGGACCCAGTTTGTTGAGAGCCATATGCAAATAATGCTAACATTGTAAACCTCCCAGAGAGTTGTAAAGCACTATTACTATTGCTAAAGGGAAGATTCTTCAAATTGACTAAATGCTATGGCGTTTTAATCTTTTTATCTCTCCCCCTTCCTTCCGCATTCCATTTCAGTACGTGGTTATTCCTACACGCCGAGCGACAGCTGTAGCTTTGCAGAGCTTCACCTCGCACCTTTTGGGAGATGCTGGAAGTCCCTACCTGGTTGGATTTGTAAGTGTTGTCTTGACACACCTGAGGAATATGCTAAGAAGCTGGGATTTTGTTCTGAGGATGACCGTTCTCCGTGGCTCTGCACACACACAGACTGTGTGATTGCATTTAATGCACTTAATCTGGCTATTCAGTAAATTCATATTCTGAGTTTGTACAAAATGTTGGAATATCAGCTAAGCTAACAGTCAGATTTTGTACAACATAAGTCCACACACCTCAAAAAACCTTTAGCCATGTGACATGAACCAAGGAGAGTAAGTGGTGTGAATGCATCTTCTAGACCTTCATTTATTATTGCATTTGTTTGTCATCCATCTCACTTCCCTGCTATTCCTTACCCAAAGTTGTGCAGTTTGTTGAATGAACTTAGCCACAAATCTACAAAAGAAGAAGAAAAAAGATACAATTAACGAAACCAGAAAGAGTCATAGGAATAAAGCGTTACTGGCACAATACAATTTTCTGCTTCCTCAGTTGAACATATCTTTCCGGTTTCTGTTGTGATTTTGAATTTTAAATAATTTATTTTAAAGATTCCTAGATACGCTTTTCTTCTCCTATTATCCCCACAAACAACAACCCAACAAAGGTGGGTTGGAGAGAGAGAGAGAGAGAGAGAGAGAGAGAGAGAGACCAGCCCAAGATCACCCAGTTGGCTTTCATGTCTAAGGCAAGACTAGAATTCACAGTCTCCCCGTGGTTTAATGCATTTGAAAAATTAATCCTGCCAATATGTTTGCATAACACCGAAAATATCTTGGCAAATAAAATCCTTGATGCTGTGGACAGTTTTGGGTGAGAGAGGATATTCCAAATCATGGTGCTAGCCCAGACAAAATGCTGACTTTTGCAGATAATTAAACAACCTCCCCAAAGTGATAAGAGGTGGGGCAGGTTGTTCTTTAAGATAATCCTTCTAACACAGATAAGCTTCTCTGTCTCCTGCCATTAGTGAAACAAAGTGGAAGAGGCAGAACTGACACCACCACTTCACACTTCAAGAGGGAGCCAGTTACTCAGAGGGCTCCTCTATGTTAAGCATCCTAGTTTTGATTCACACTATTACTCAGGATAATTCTAGAACACCGACACATACACACGCCCACATGCCAAATGTGGTGCTAACTTGGGGCCACAGAATACATTATTCCCCTTGGCTCCTCCAATCATTAAGGTGAACATATGCTTATGGCCTGGTATTATTTAGCCATCTAGCCCAGATCTGGGATTTTCCCAACTCTTATCTGGAGTTGGCATAGTTAGAATCGGAAGCAAAATAGGTGCTCCATCATGACTTCACCCCAGTTCTAGAAAGGAGGATTTGTGTACAAAGGGATTGGTCAGCAAATGAATTTCTTGAGTTGGGCCCTCAGATGTTTAAGCTGAATCCAGGAAGCTGCCCGATACAGTATCAGGTGATGGGTTTCTTCAACTTGGTAATGACAACACTGAAAAATGTCGGTTCTACCAAGTTTCAGGTAGAGAAGTCTCCCTGGGTTGGTAGATCCTTTCATAGAAGGTGACAAAGTTAACAGAATAACAGAGTTGGAAGGGACCTTGGAGATCTTCTAGTCCAACCTCCTGCTCAGGAAGGAAGCCCTATGCCGGTTCAGACAAACAGTTGTCCAATCTCTTCTTAAATACCTCCAATGTTGGAGCATTCACAACTCATGGAGGCAAGTTGTTCCACCGATTAATTGTTCTGTCAAGAAATTTCTCTTTATTTCTAGGTTAGTTCTCTCCTTGATTAGTTTCCATCCATTGCTTCCTGCCATGCCTTTAAGGTGCTTTGGAGATTAGGTTGATCCCTTCTTCTTTGTGGCAGCCCCTTAGATATTGGAACACTGCTATCATGTCACCCCATATCCATTGAACTAGGCATACCCAATTCCTGCCACTGTTCTCCATATGTTTTAGCTTTCAGGTCCCTAATTATCATTTTTGCTGTTCTCTACACTCTTTCTAGTTGGCAATTAGAATTTTTGCACCTGGAAAAAAATAGATGTTTGCCTATGAACAAGGGTTCCCATCATCCTCTTATCCCTGGAGGATCTAGTCTGTGGGTTACAGCCACTTGCGGAGAGGCTTAACGCCAACAAGAAAAGTATAACAATGAGAAATCCTGCCTAACAGTAATGGGAGGAGCCAGCCAGTTAACTGTAAGAATGTCAGGATTTGTTTTTCTATCCAAAACTGAGCAAGTCTCGCAAATCTTGGCAAGGAAGCAGTTGGTTTCCCCCATCCCATTTCAAATAAACTATGTTGGTGACAAAGAGAACCTCCATAAATAAGCTTATCTCCGTTTCTTCTCTCTCTTCACCCCCAACCCCCACTCCTTTTTCCTTCTAGATCTCCGATGTGATACGGCAGAGCACAAAGGAATCTCCACTCTGGGAATTCCTCAGTTTAGGCTACGCGCTGATGTTGTGCCCTTTTGTTGTGGTCCTCGGGGGGATGTTTTTCCTGGCCACGGCCCTCTTCTTCCTAAGCGACAGAGCCAAAGCCGAGCAACAGTGAGTACCCCTCCGTGATGTGGGAAAAGGGAAGCAGCATGTGTTGCAAAAAAAAATGCATTAACATTTGCCATCTTGGCATCCAATTTATCCAATGAGAAGAGGCACGGAAGCACTTCCAGTAGGAACAGC
Source organism: Pareas carinatus (assembly GCA_032468095.1). Lineage (NCBI taxonomy): Eukaryota > Metazoa > Chordata > Lepidosauria > Squamata > Pareidae > Pareas > Pareas carinatus. The sequence continues at coordinate 508,490 of JANHFO010008664.1, read as the reverse complement.
TTCAAACTCAGTTTGAAGCTCCGATTCAAGAGATTAAGGGTGCAAGATTGTGTGCTTGGAGACTTCAGTGAGCTCATAATGAAAGAGTTATGTCTTTGCAAATTTATCATTTACAGATTTGGTGGTAGTTCAATCTTTTGGGCGCTACTGGGGGGGCACCTTCTGCCATTCAGTTGCTTTCTCTCTTTGTCAATCCACATTACCTATAAGAGGAGGCCTATAACTACTACTTTCTCCTTACTCTTGTTACTGCTTTGTTGCTCCTCTAGTCCATATGGATTTATTTTGTGTAGCATTACTACAGTGCTTTATTGAAGGCAAAAGGAGATGGCAGGGAATGAGATGGTTAGATACTATCATTGACACAATGGCTATGAGTTTGGGCAGACTCCGGGAGACAGTGGAGGACAGTGGAACCTGGCATGCTATGGTCAATGACAGGGGTGGGGACCTTTGGCTTTTTTATGACTTGTGGACTTCAGCTCCCAGAATTCCTGAGCCAGCATGAATTCTGGGAGCTGAAGTCCACAAGTCATAGAAGAGCTGACATGACTTAGCAACCGAACGACAACAGCAACTACAGTGCTTTGTTGTTGTCTTCTTCCCACTCTTGTAGGGGTTCATAAATGACAGCCAAATACTCGAGTATAGTTCAGAAAGTAATGTTTTTACCTAGGTGTACTAAGGCAGAGGTCTCCAATCTTGGTCCCTTTAAGGCTTGTGGACTTCAACTCCCAGAATTCCCCAGCCAACATTATCACGCAGCTGAGACCAATAGACAATTACCAAAGTCCACCTAGCTGCATGGGACCCATTCTCAGATCTCAGCTACTACAGACTCTGCTTTTCTTGCTGCCAAGGACTATTAATACCTTTCTTGAACTCTGAAACAAAGAAATGAAATGGAGCAGCGATCTCTACAGGTTGATTCCATGGAAATAGGAAATGCCATCAGTGGGAACAATGAGATCAGAAAGAGAACACTATTGAGAGGAAGCACACTGGAGATACGTTCTCCAAGCAGACTTGCCATCTCATGCTACTTTGAAGACTAGGGACAATTTATCTCTGTGAGAAGATTAATATTCAATTTCCTTGGCAAAGCTGTCCCAGAATGTCTAGACGCTGGTATCATTACTCTTCAGCACTTAACTTTCTAATGCGTCCTAACACCAAGGAGAATTGACCTGTTTCTGATCCAAGGTGGACCTATTCCTCTTTCCCCAATACTTTCTCTGTGGCAGTTTTCTTCTGCAGATGCTCATAGTTCCGTTTGCTTTCCTAAAAATGATCATGACAATATTGTACAACAAATTCTGCCCTCTTTGAACATGCATGCAATGTCACAATGTAGGAGGGTATGGTTTGGGTCAGCGCGGTGGTCCTTTCATTGGAGTTTCAGAATTGTTGAGTGGTTTGGGACCAGTTAGTTGTGGTGATAAATTAAGTACTACCTGTACATTTCTCTGTTTGCTTGAATATATATCAAGTTCTTGGGTGTTGAAATATTGCCTTTAAAGGCTGTTCTTCCTGAGCCTTTCCTACAGCTAGTTAAAAAGAGATACAAATCTGGGCTCATGTTTTCCAACATGGACTTGGTTCATCTCATCACTGGCTTACTCAGAAGATGCTACCACATGATAGCCACAAGAGATTTTGGGGGTTTAATTCATGTGTGTATGTGTTTTGCTGTCTTTTGAAAAGTTTGTTTACATACTTGCCGGGATAAATAGGGGCAACCTGCTATCTGTATCTGTATTTATGGTGTGTGTGTGATTCCAAAAGAAAACTCAGAATTGTGACACAGAATTTGCCTCATCGGAGAGAAAACAATTCTGGATTAGGCTATTTTGTTTTGACTTGTTTTGGTTTTGTGGGCAGATGTTTTAAATATATGTGGCTTTGTCAGCATGTTTGTGGGGCAGCTCTTATGTTATATAAAATGTTTGGGGGCAGATTTTGATTCCTACATTTTTTAAAGCCTATTAGGAATTTAGAAGTATAATTCATCCCAGTTCCTCTTTGACTTAGCCTAGTTGATCGAATTTCCTTTCGTTGTAATGTCATCCAATCTCTGTACATGAAAGATAACGGAATTCTGCACAAAGGAAAGCTAGATTCTGGGTTTAAATGACAAAAATGTCCGCAGTTCAACAGTTTTGCATATTCTATTCTTGCTAAGCAAGAAGTGATACGTTATGGTAAATCCTTACCCCATCGACAACCTCTGAAATTCTAATTCATTAACTATTCCGGTTTCTTGAAATTCCAACAATCTTCCTAGAATGCATGACACCATGAGAACTAGCAACATTGCTGGTTTTGTGGTAAAAGGAGACTTCCATGAAATTAAATTGTGGATTCATCAACTTATTTTGTCTATCTATTTCATATCCTAACTTGTCCCTAATCTTAGACTTAGAAAATACCTGGAGATCATCTAGTCCAGGGGTCTCCAACCGCCCCTTATGTAGAATATATAGCCAGGTGCAATTTCAGTATCTTTAAAAAGTTGGCTTAGAGAGCTGATGTCGTTTAGTGGTTAAAATGATGGCCTGACAGCACAGAGATTCAAGTTCCCCCACTGACTACAAAATTTGTAGTGTGGTTTTACACCAGCCCTTTTCTTCTAACCCAACCTCCCTCACAGGGTAGATTGTATGGTAGAATTTGAGGAGATTCTACCCCCTCCTCAATACTATGCAAGCTTCCTTGAGCTGTCTAAAAAAAGAGAGTATATAAATGCAATTCAGTGCAATGCTGTTATTATTATGATGATTGGTTGCACAGTCAGCTAGATGTTTAGGCTGGATTTGGCATTTATTCATCTATCGAGTCCTTCTGAAAGGCCTGGGATAGGCAGATTTTGATCCTTGATGGTGTTAAAGGTATTATTATCATCATCACCATCATCATCATTATTATCTTGTTATCTTATATATATATAAAAAATTAGGCGCGTTTGTGTCTGGTAAGTAATCCCGGAAAGTACTGAACCGATTGGGTTCAGAC
>JANHFO010008664.1:472761-485131 GCA_032468095.1 Pareas carinatus | reverse complement strand
GGGGTCTTTTATGACTTGTGGACTTCAACTCCCAGACTTCCTGAGCCAGCAGGGCTGGCTCAGGAATTCTGGGAGCTGAAGTCCACAAGTCATAAAAGAGGTAAGGTTGCCTTACCCCTGGGATAGATGAACCTGAGCATTTCTTCTTATGTTTCTTGTCCATGAAGAATCCTTCCCATTTTGAGTCAGCACTGACCCATTTGGGTCACTTGTCCTCGTATCTTTTTGACTCTTAAGACAGAACCAATTTAGCAAATTCCGAGAAAGGACCATCTTAATTTTTTAGACCAGCAGCAAACATAAGAGAACAATTTACGTATTATAGGTAGTCCTCAACCCACAGCCGCAACTGACCCCAAAAAATTCCACTGCTGAGCAAGACCGTGGGCTTCGCCCCATTTTACAACCTTTCGGGCTACAGTTGTTCAGCGAATCGCTGCCGTTGTCGAGTTAGTGGCACGGTTGCGAAGTGGATCTCGGTTCCCCATCGAATTTGCCCGTCGGAAGGTCGCAAATGGGGAACACATGACCCCGGGACACTGCAATCGTCATAAATATGAGCCGGTTGCCAAGCGTTCAAATTTTGATCGCTTGACCGAGAGGGACACAGCAACTGACAGAACTGTGGTAACTTTGAACGGTCACTAAACGAATGGTTGTAAGTTGAGGATTACCTGTATAGGAGGAGGGACTTTGCTCTGAGAGGCTTAGGATCTAAAATGCAGTGCAAAGAGTCATAAGAATGAGAGGTGTGTTTTCAGAATAAAATAAATGAATAAATAAAAAAGATGCATAACGTTAGGATTATGAATGTATCTTAAGATTATAATCACAGTTTGTCAATTATAGCCGGTATGTAAGTATAGAGCATGTACACCAGAGACAAATTCCTTGTGTGTATAGACACACTTGGCAAATATATTCTATTCTATTCTATTCTATTCTATTCTATTCTATTCTATTCTATTCTATTCTAGAAAAAATGTGCATAAAACGCTAAAAGTTTAGGATAGAACTCCCATCAGAGACAGGCTGGCTAATAAACAAGGATGAAGAAAATTACAATGCAAAACATCTGAAGGATGAGAGAAGCTGATTTTACTGCTATTTTTATATCCTGAACGAGCTCTTCCCTCCAATTTCTCTCTCGCATAGGGAGAGACCTAAATTTCACATCTTACTGAACACTGCCAAGGCACTTTTGGAAGGGATTCACAAACGAGGACGAAGGAGCAAACTCTGGCCAAGTCATGTATCTTCTGTGGAGCCCCCATTTGCCGTGCTGGAATGCTTTAAAAGAACAACCGTTGCAGATTCATAATGAAGACGCCTCGCCGATGCTAACATCTGGCTGCCCTGGGCTGCCTAGCGCCTCCTGGTACGCCCCTGTGATGCTGGGGAAATGCCTTCCCTGAGAAAAGGAGGGTGCCTGGTACCATCTGTAAGCCAATAGCTGGTGGGACCTGTCAGCGTTGCCGGAATGCAGTCTTGAGTCTGCGAGCAGGCTGTCCGTGGGCTGGGCAGGCCTACCCGTCTGTGCCAAGAGATTCTGACAGGAAAAAAAACCTAAACGAGAACAACATCAAATCGTCCCTGCTGTCCGCCCCACCAGATCAACGCTGCCTCTGGCAACAGTCACAGCAGCCTCCACTGGGGTGAGATAATAAAGAGAGGCCAACGCACGTTCTAGGCTGCATTAAAAGAGGGACAGAATCAAGATCGAGTGGAGGTTTAATACCCCTTTATAAGGCCTGGGTAAGGCCACACTTGGAATACCGCATCCCGTTTTGGTTGCCACGATGTTAAAAAAAAATGTTGAGACTTTAGAAAGAGCGCAGAGAAGAGCAACAAAGATGATTAGGGGACTGGAGGCCAAAACGTAATAAAGAACAGTTGCAGGAATTGGGTACGCCTAGTTTAATGAAAAGAAGGACTAGGGGGCGACATGATAGCAGAGTACCAGTATCTCAGGGGCTGCCACAAAGAAGAGGGAGTCAAGCCATTTTCCAGAGCACGAGAAGGCCGGCCAAGAACCAACGGAGGAAAACTCATCAAGGGGAGAAGCAACCTAGAATTAAGGAGGAATTTCCTGACAGTGAGAGCAATTAATCAGTGGAACGACTTCCCTCCAGAAGTTGTGAATGCTCAATGGAAGTTCTTAAGAAGAGATTGGACAGTCATTTGCCTGAAATGGTTATGGGGTTTCCTCCCTGAGGTTGGACTAGAACATGGGGGTATTCGGGCAGGTTGCCAGGGGTTCCGTAGACGGGTCAAGAATAATTTGGAAAAATTAATATACTTGAATTGTCGATTAGTATTGAGTTGAATTTGTGGGAATGGGGTCCGCCATGTAGCAACAGCATGTTTTGGGGTTCGCAGCTTGAAAAAGGTTGAAAAACCTCTGAGGTAGAAGCCCTCCTCCAAGGACCCCCTCCCACTCTTCTTCTGTTCCTCACAAAAACAGGTAGTCCTCGACTTAAAACAGTTCGTTTAGCGACCACTCGAAGTTACAACGGCCCCGAACGATGTGACTTACGACCATTTTTCACACTCGCGGCCACTGCCGCGTTCCCCACCGTCACGTGATTTACATTCAGATGCTTGACAACCGGTTCACATTGATGACGGTTGCCGTGTCCCGGGGTCATGCACGCGACCCTCTTTTCTGACCTTCAGGCAAGCAAAGTCAAAGGGGAAGCACATATTCGCTTAACAACCGTGTTACTCAATTTAACAACGGCCGTGATTCACTTAGCCAATGTGGCAAGAAAAGTCGCAGAACAGAACACAACTCAACCGATTTCTCACTTAGCAACGTGAATTCTGGGTTCAATTGTGGTCCTAAGTCAAGGGCTACCTGTAAAGGCTCATTTGGGTGTACATCATCATCACACACCCTCCTCAATATACTGTAGGTTTGGACTGTAACTCCACAAATTTCCAGCCAATGTGGTCTCAATACTTTTAGGGGCACCAGGTTGAAAAAGGCTGGTTACACATTCCTGGATTTACATTTTTGTACTGTCCTCCTCCTCCTCCATCATCTGAAGATATACCCGTCTTCCATTCTCACCTCACCTCCTTCACTCTTCTTCCTGGATAGGGATATATTCAAGCACACACACACATCCACTTTCTTCTTTATTTCTGGTTCTCACAAGAGTAATTGTTTTAAATAGGGCACATCCTGCATGCAGCATTTTCCTAAGGCTTTTTAAAATTCAGTACATACCGCATAACAGTTTGTTAAAACAGGGTTTTAAATAATCAATCACAGACGTTTGAAGTTAATTCCTTCAGGCATATTTTTTTCAAGTGGTTATTGCATGTTTCCGATCCAAGAACCAATAATAAAATATATATCAAATGCAATATATTTTATACATAATCTCCAAAAATCATATTTATATAGTTATACACGTCTGCATGCATGCGCACGCACGCACACACATATGCACTTAGTCCCCGAGTTATGACCATGAGCTCAACAGCAGTACAAAGTTATGATAGTCCTGCACCAAGACTCTCATAACTTTGGACTGTTGCTGAACTCATGGTTGCAACTTGAGGACTCGGTGTGTGTGTGTGCTTAACCACATGATTCACTTAACGACTGTGATGATTTGCTTTCTGGCTGTTGTAAAAATGGCCATAAAACAGAGTCCACTCAAGAGGATGACTCCACTTATAATGTCAATGACTTGCTACAGACATACTAATCCCTATTGTGGTTGTAAGCTGAAGACTCTTCTTTCTCTCCCTCCCTCTCCCTCCCCTCTCTCGCTCTCTCTCTCACACACACACACACACACACACACAAACACATATAAATGAATTAGAAATTAGAAGACATGTCTGAAATAGAACATTATGAAGCAACTTAGAAAAACTTAGCTACTGATAGAAAAATGTGCAGCCTCTTCAACATACTGGCTGTGGAATTCTGGGAGATGAAGTCCACACATCATAAAGTTGTCAAAGTTGAGAAACACTGTCTTAGACTAAATGAATGAATGAATGAACGACACTTTTGTTTCTCTCAACCGAATTTGATTTTGAAATTAGAAATGGATGAGAAATAGTGATCTAAGCAAATGCTTGCAATACCATTGACCCTGTAAGTAGAATCCCACTGTAGTGGATTCAAATTTAGTGCAGTAAAACTTTGGACTGCAAGTAACTGGTCTGCGAGTGTTTTGCAAGACGAGCAAATGTTTTAAATAAATTTTAACTTGATAAACGAGCAATGTCTTGCATTATGAGTGTAGCAGAGCCCAGCTGAGCACCAACAGCCAAATCAGCTTGTTGTGAGTGTTTTCAGAGTTTTCTTCTCAAGCCAGGAGTTTACAGGAGATCACTGGTGGTAGAATTGAAAAGATCTGAGCCAGCTGCTAGAAAGAATGGGGTGGGGAAATTCAGATTTCAACTATCTTTACATTTTTTGTTTTGCTTCCTGGTTCAATCTGTTCAATTTTGAATTATTGGCAACACTTGCTTCAAAATGAATCCGTGCTCCTTTATCCATGTTAATGAGCCCTTTGCAACATTGTAGCTTTGGAGGCATTCCCTTTCTCTGCAGGCTTAGAGTGAAGAAAAAAAAGTGTTTCTTTATTCTCCAAAGTCTAGAGTGCAGCTCACTTGCCTTCTATTGTGGTTGGGGTTTTCTTGTCTTAGGGGACATGTTATTTTGTTTCTAAAGCTCCAAATCAGCTGTTGGACAAGGGGGTAAGCACTCACAGTTCCAGCTGACTGGCACGAATCATGGGATGGAGAGCAAGGATGGAAAAGAAGAGGGAAGAGTGGAAAGGATAGCGAGGAGGGTTGTGGAACAAATCAGCTGGGTTTCCATTATTTATCAGGAATTTCGCTTTGATATATGAATGCTTTGGATTATAAGCATGGTTCTGGAACCAATTATATGCACAATCCAAGGTTTAACTGTATATGTAACTCTGAGGTAACTGTATGGAAATAATGAACTAAGTGAATACTATCTTAGACAAGTATTCCACATCCCCTCATTATTTCCTCCTTCCTTAATCAAGCTTCTTCTTCTCTTTGCCATGTAATGCTTTTACAGGTAGCTCTCAACTTATGACTGGTCACTTAGCAACCACTCAAAGTTTACAATAGACCTTCCATTGGACAGGTCCTTGGAGGAGGAATGCAAAGACTGTTAATAAAAGAGGATTTTAGTCTGGGTAAACAACAAAGTGTAAGAAAGAGATAAAGATTGTCCCTCAATATAAGAGGGAGCGAAGGAGAAATACTGTCAGGCTTTCAAGACTGATGTCAGCCCGTCTAGGTAGGCCAGGTCAGGAAATAGAAAGATGCAGGAGAAATAAATTGGAAACAGGCTGCAGGAAATGAGGTCTCCATTTATTAGGTATCCAGAAACTTCAATGATAATAGCATGATTCTGGGATCACTGACAAACTGGTTGAGAGTAGTGGGCTTTTATACAATCTTTGGGACTTTGTGATTGAGATGCCTGTTCCTGTGCAAGAATATGTCCTTTAATGGTTGTTGCCAGATTCCTATGGGCTCATGTAGGGGTCATTTTCTGGTTCTGCAGCCAAAAGTGAAAATGAAAATCCTACATGTTTGTTTGTCTGAGCTAATCTTGTCAGTTTCATCTCCTTGCCTATTGTGTTCCTTATTAAGAGCTTCTGACTGCCCTTTGTTTATGAATAGAGTAGTCCAGCTTTCTGAGTGGATAAAAAATATCCACTCCTAAAGCCTAGCGTCTTCAAGCTTTTGTTGAGGCTGTTTTCCTATAGCAGGAAGGCTGGGGCTGCTTTCTAACCTTGTTAAGAAGATTTTTCTTCTCTTCTCCTTTAGGGAAAATATTCTATTCTGCCTCTTTTTAATGTTAAGAATAAGGAATATTTTATTCTGGGACTTCCTACAGCAGGCAAGGTTCATACTTTATTACTTTGCTAACAGACATTACCTACCTTTTCCAAACTCATCTCTGTTGCTCTAAAACAGTCCATTTCAGCACTCACATGTTCTTTTCAACTCATGAAGAGGGTTAAAAAAGAAAGAGGAATATGATGCGTGTCAGAAATGTAAAGTCACATCGACCCGTCCTACCTCAGTAATTTGATGGGTGCTTTCTCTGATCAAATCTTCCCACTCTTTTCCAGACAATGAAAGCTTAAAACACTTATTCTGCAGAGCTTTCTGGAGAAGGAGACAGGCCTGGACCTGAAACAGAAATGGGGGGGGGGGAGGGAAAGAAGAGGGGGGGTGAATTATAATAACTTTTTTCTCAAATAACAAATCGAGAATGAACAGGGTAGTGGTTGAAGGATTCTTCAGAGCTTGTAGGAATGCTCACACAACCTTTACCTTAAAACAAAATAGGGAAAGGTGCAGTTTTAAAGGATTGCAGACACAAGTCACAAGTGTACTCCATTGTTCTCCAAAACACCTTTGTTCCTTTGGATCTGATGACTGCACAATTATAGAAACTGGCCGAGTTTCTCAAAATTTCAAAAGACAACAGCTCAAAAACGTGGTCACGGTTATTTAAACCAGTCTGCAACTAGGTAGGTTTCCATGCTAAACTCGCAGACTGAAGGGGTGGGCGGGGTTTTTTGGGGGGGGAAGAATTGAAAAGCATGGAGAAGTATTAGGAATCAAGGATGCTGGTATAAACCAGATTTAGCCATGTTTCTTTTTCTTGTCTCAAGCCTTTAATTCCTTAGCCTTACAATCTCCCACTCTTTTCAGCACTTGGCATAAGGCTGCTTACTACTCCAGAGATCCCTCTGAGCATGAATGTTAAGTGACTTGATTCAGCAGAGCTTTCGGCAAGCGACTAGGCTGATTAACTTCTATTTATCCATTTTTCTGAATTGCATTGACATCTCTATCCAGAGCAGAAGCGCACCTACACCAACACAGAGTCCTGGGCTGTTCCCTGGGAACATTTCAAAAGCAAAATCTAAGACTTCGTATAGGTAGTCATCAACTTGCGACGGTTCGTGTAGTGACCGTTCGAAGTCACAATGATGCTGGAAAAAGTGATTGGTAACTGCTTTTTACACATGATCAGAATAACAGAGTTGGAAGGGACCTTGGAGGTCTTCTAGTCCAACTCTCTGCTTAGGCAGAAAACTCTAGACTGTACCATTTCAAGACAATCTCTTCTTATAAACTGCCAGTGTTGGAGCAATCACAACGTCTGGAGGCACTGATTAATTTTTCTGTCAGGAAATTTCTCCTCAGTTCTATATTACTTCTCTCCTTGATTAGTTTCCATCCGTTGCTTCTTGTTCTGCCTTCAGTTGCTTGGGAGAATAGCTTGACCCCCCCTCTTCTTTGTGGCAACCCCTGGAATATTGGAAGACTGTTATCATGTCACCCCTAGTCCTTTGATCATTGCAGTATTCCCCATGGTCAGTGGCCAGAGGCTTGGCAACTGGCTCATATTTATGACCGTTTGCAGAGTCCCCGGGTTCCACCTTTTGTGACCTTCCGACAAGCAAAGTCAATGGGGAAGTCAGCAATCTCTTTCAACTGTGTTACTAACTTAGCAACTTCAAGGATTCTTGCAGTGGCAAGAAAGGTTATAAGATGGGGCAAAACACAATTAACAACTGTCTCACTTAGCAACAGAAATATTGGGCTCAGTTGTGGCCTTAGGTCGTGGATTTCCTGCCACGGCCTTTATTGAAATGGCTTTCATGTTCATGATGTAACAAGTCAGTCTGGGGTGAGCAACTTCGGCGGGGGGGCAGGGGGGGAGATCTGGAGATGTTTTATCATCTGGAGAAGCTTGAAGGCTCTATGTTCAAAGGGGCGATGGACCCGTTTTGACATTTTTCTTCATTCTCTTGTTAAGCTGCACTAAACCTGTCTTCGGGCCCACATAACATATTTCATGCATTTCCTGGTTCAATGTGGCAGAAAATCTCGAGCATATTTAGATCTCTGGCAGCTGAAGAGAAGTCGCTTGGGGCCAAAAACACCCATCCAAAAGGAGTTCAAGCTTGCATTAAGCTCACATGGTCCCAATATTTCCCCTTCCACAATTTGGGAGGAGAGAGCTAGCATGCTTGGACTGGTTCCACCTCCCATCAATCTCACTCAAACAGGCTCTCTCTCTCCAGATTGATCTTTCTCAACCTTGGTGACTTGAAAATGTGTGGACTTCAACTCCCATAATTCCCCAGGGATTTGAAGTCCACATATCTTCAAGTTGCCAAGATTGAGAAACATTGATCCAAATGTTTTGCACCACTCTCTCCATCACTTCCAGCCACCGGTCAAGCTCTCTGAGGCTGATGAGAGATCGGAGTCCAAAATAACTTGAGTGATACAAACGACTTAACTGTAGTTTATGGTCATGCCTGAATCCGTCTTCATGCTGAAATCTCCATAAAAACAGGAGGAGCAAAAGCAAGTAGGACTCTCTCTGTAAACACCCATTATTTCATCGTAGCTAAGAGGCAGGTGCAGCCCAATTTACACTTACACTGACTAATCTAGGATTGTCTTTTAGAATAGAGGTCTCCAACCTTGGTCCCTTTAAGGTTTGTGGACTTCAACTCCCAGAATTCCCCAGTCAGTCATGGAGACCTCTGTTTTAGAAGATTCTTTAAAAAAGGATTTATTGGCAAGCTAGGGTGGAAAACTTTACCACTCGTTTGCTTCCAGCAATGAGCAAAAATACACTGCCAATCAATATGATGGCTCCTATTTAGTTATTATACATACATAGAAGCCAACGATCGATTTGTCATCTATGAATATATCCCATATGATGGGTTTTTTTTAGAGCTAGAAATAACAGACGTTTACTCTCAATCTTCTTAATCTGGCATGTTTGTGACACATGAGTGTCAATTCTCAAAGCCACCCAGCTAACTTGGCATCAGAATATATCAGGTTGGGGAAGGCGGTTCCCTATAATGCATTTGCCAAAAAAAAAAAAAGCAAAAGCAGTTCATCCACCCCCCAAAACAAATGTAATTAATGAGGACAGAAATATGCAAAAGAAGGGAGAGGGAGCCCCAGGAATTGCTTGGCAACAACGGTGGAATCAACATCTTAAGCAAAAACCAGAAATAAAGCCAGTTTTTCCTGATTACATTATTTATGGTCTTTCTGCTCACCCGCACGAACTACATGCTGTCCCTAAAAATTATGAAAAAGAGCTGGACTCATCCCATTTTATCAACAGATTTGTAGCATAATGAAAACAACTCCATCTCCGAGGGTTATTTGTTCGGGGAGGGGGGAGGCTTCCATAAGACTAAGTTTCACGTAGACTTAAGACTTCACCTTAGCTTCTCAACTCACAGCTCAATGGTAGCCATTAAGACAAGGATGGTCAAACAAGAGGACTTGAGGATCTGTCACAGAGAAGAGGGGGTCGACTTATTCTCCAAAGCACCAAAAGGCAGGACAAGAAGCAATGGGTGGAAGCTTGTCAGGGAGAGATCCAACCTTGAAGAAGAAATGTTCTGACAGTCAGAACAAGTAATCCATGGAATACTTGCTCTCCAGAGTTGTAGGTGTTCCATCATAATGAGCCAGGGTGGTGCAGTGGTTAAAAGCGGAACTGCAGGCTATTTCTGCTGACTGACATCTGCCATTAGCCATCCAAAGGTCAGCAGTTCGATTCTCACTGGCTCCAGGTTGACTCGGCCTTCCATCCTTCCGAGGTCGGTCAAATGAGGATCCAGATTGTTGGGGGCAATTATGCTGACTGTGTAAACCGCTTAGAGAGTGCTGTAAAGCACTGTTAAGCGGTATATAAATCTAAATAATAATCATCATCATCATCACTGGAGATTTTCAAAAACAGACCGGACAACCATTTGACCAGGATGGCATAAGGTGTCCTATTTTGAGTAAGGGGTTGGACCCGAAGATCTCCAAGGTCCCTCCCAGCCCTATGGCTCTATGGTCTATATCAGTGTTGGCTAAGCTTTTAGGCATCGAGTGTCCAAACGAGTCTCAGCTAATGAGTTGCGGCTCGTGATGTCATCGCCTGGCGCTGTTACTCTCTTTCTGAGCATGCGCAGGGCCCTGTGACATCATCGCCCAGCGGTGCTACTCTCCTTTTGAGCATGCTCAGCTCTGGGGCGATGCTGAGGCGGCTTGGCTTGCATGCCAGAGAGGGCTCTGTGTGCCTGCTGTGGCAAGCGTGCCATAGTTTCACCATCACTGTTCTATATTTTAACTTTCTGGACGTTTGAAATTTTCCAAACGTGTCATAGGTCTCTTGCAAAACGACCGCCGTGTCCCATGCTATCCCTTCTTTCCCTTGCAGGACACCTTATAACAACCTTCAACTTACTTTTCCCCTTTTCTGAGCATCTGGGACACATTCCCAAACAAAGTCCTGGGCTGAGGTCAGCTAGCATTTTAATATTCTGAGAACGTCTGTGAGGCCCTGGGAAATTTATAAATATAGATGTCACTAAAGGCTGAAAAAGCTAGGACAGAAACTTGGTGGGCATAAAAAGATATATATCAATAATAGTATACGGATAGTCCTTGGCTTATTTTATGTCTTTTAACCTTGTCTTAAACAAAATAAAATATATATACTTTTTTAAAAAAAGTCCTCGACTTACAACCAAAATTGAGCCCAAAATTTATGTTGCTTGGCGAGATTTTGGTTAAGTGAGTTTTTCCCCCATTTGATGACTTTTCTTGTCACAGTTGTTAAGTGAATCACTGCAGCTGTTAAGTCAGTAACACCGTTATTAAGTGAATCTCGCTTCCCCAAGGACTTTCCTGGTCAGAAGGTCGCAAATGGTCAACCCATGATCCTGCGACATGGCAACCGTCGTAAATACGAGCCATTTGTCGAGTATCTGAATTTTAATCATACGATCACGGAGATGCTTGGATGGTTGTGTGACTGACGATCGCAGGTCCCTTTTTTCAGTGCCGTTGTAACTTCGGGCACTAAACAAATGGTTGTAAATTGAGGACTAGGAGTATAGGAGTTTAATTTCTATGCTAGGACAGGCTTTTCCAGCCTTGGGCCCACTGGCTGTGGTGCACTTCCAACTCAACAGAATTCAGAACTAATGTCCAATTTTGGCTCGACTTTTTAGAAACTGCAGTCCCATACCTGTGGAGAATTCCAGATTGGGATGGACCAGAGATTAAGATTTTCCAGGCCTAGAATAATTTGCTTTGCACATTTTTCAACATCTGTTTGGGGGGCAGGACTTCCTCACAGGCACTTCAAAGAGCTGCACTAGACCCACCCACCCATGAAAAGAGAAAACTCAGCCAAAAACACCCAGATATTGGGAAAATTTGAAGGCAAAAGGAGAAGGGGACAGTAGAGGATGAGTTGGTTAGATAATGCCATCAACACAATGAACATGAATCCGAGCAAACTCCAGGAGACAGTGGAGGAATGGGAAGCCAGGAGTGACCCATGGGATCACCAAGAGTGAGACACAACTTAGTGACTGAACAACGAACAACAGACCCATGCCTGAAATCACAAAGTGCTCAAAATACTGTCCGGCAAGTCCGCGCTTTGATACGAACAGGAGACTCCTTGCATTCCCAACACAGTAATACTGTATATCCCGTTTCTCTGCAGTGGATCCACCATTATTTGAGTTCCAGCAATGGGGAGTATCTGGTGCGGCCTCTTATTTCTGGTTGTCCCTCATGGCCCTTTGCCTGATCCTCTGTCGACTCTGGTTGTTGTTGTGCCTCTGTCGTAATGTTGCCCGGATGTTGCTCGAACACCGATTGCATTTGCTGCAAATCACATGCCAAATTGTTTTTCCGGCAGGAACACAACATTCCACAACCTTTACAGTCCACGGCTGCAGAACCCTGCCTGCTCATCTCATCCTGTTCAATGCACCCTTATTTCTTCTAATTCGCTTCTCAGATTAGCCAAGAACATACTGTCCATTTAAAGGGAAAAATCTGTTACAAGCACACACAACCCCGCCACCATTTTTTTTCTGCCAAATTCTATTGCCAAACTCGTATTAAATTCCCTATTTATTTCCTCAATTCGCCCATTCCCTGATAATTGGTTGTCTTATATTCATCTTCCAGTTTCTGCAGGGGCTCCACATATTCAGCAGAGACTACAGAACTCACAATGATGAAGAAACAGCATTTCAAGCTCACCTTCCCTTTACTAACAGTATCTATTGAGGAGATAATCCTTTCACCCCTCACAGCTGAGGACGCAGTCCCTCTGAACACACAACCTTGCCTGTCCTTCTCCTCTTCCATTTCCCTTCCAACAAATTTCACTTGCAAATTCTTATTTATTTATTATTTACACTTATATACTGCTTAACAGTGTTTTACAGCACTCTCTAAGCGGTTTACACAGTCAGCATATTGCCCCCAACAATCT
>JANHFO010008664.1:445434-456727 GCA_032468095.1 Pareas carinatus | reverse complement strand
CAAGAAGCCAAAAGCACCAGCCTGAAGATGGCAAGTGAGACCTTGCCGAAACGTCACCAAGAGACTTTTCACTCTACATGGGAAAAGACTCGAACACACCTGGATCTACGTGTGTGTGTGTGTGTGTGTGTGTTTGTGTGTGTGTGGATAGGCCCATTCATGGATCAAAAGACCATTGAATATTTAACCAAAATGCCATTAAAAATGTAGATTGGTTTATCCGTGGATGGCACAATTTTTATGGCATTTTGGTGAAACATTTCAGGGTTGGCTTATTTGTGGATGGCCTTATCCACGAGTAAATATGGTACATAAGCAAAAATTATATAGTCCTTAAAGCAGGAGTGTCAGATTCAATTTCATCGTGGGACACTTGGATTGCTGTTGCGGCTGCCACAGGTCACCCGCTTCACCTCCACCTCCCCATGGCCATTGGCGCCCCGTCGTGGCCATTGGTGCCCTCCACGACACCCATAGCAGGCCACGGAGGGGCACCAAGATGCTCGTGGGAGAGCACGGGGGGGGAACGGGGCTAGCCAGACACCCACTGAAACGCTCATGGAAGGCCATGGAGGGGTGGCTGTGCGCCTGCCGAGACACTCACCACAGGCCGCGGGGGAGCGAGGGCTGGCTCCGGGTGCCCAGCCCCACCTCCCCGTCTCCCTTCTGGTGGGCTCCACTCACTGCCATAGCTCACATGCTGTGGCCGAGGCAGTGAAGGCCAGTCCCTCGCCTTCTTCAAGGCACTACAGTGGGCTGAATGAACATAGGCCGTGAGCTGGATCTGGCCCACGGGCCTTGTATTCAATATATGTGGGTTAAATGGATGGTTTTGACTGGAAAGATTCTGGCTCAATTTCTCACTCAAACTCAGAATTGATATGAAGATTGTAGGGTAGTTCCTATTTTTCAACCCCAGCTACGTGGTGAGTTATTGACGCAAGAAAAACAGAAAATATTTTATCAAAAGCAAAACAGGGTACAAGTATACTAAATAAATATGAAATGAACCAACAGATAGTTCTGTACAATGGAATATCTTTCAGCCCTCTTCGATGTCAGGAGGCTGCAAGGTTTGTGCGAAGTACATAATAAGACCTTCAAAAAGGAAATAGGAAGGAAGGACATTTTTTTAAAAATCATCCCACTGAAGACCAAGAATGACCAGCAACCACAGAACAATGGGTGCTGTTTTGCTGATCTTTAATGCCATCTGGCCCAGGCCGAGATCTGGCACAATCAAAATGCGTTACCTACAAAATGCAATGAAAAAAAAACAAACACCTTTCCTATGATTGCATTATTAAAGAGCTCATTTGTTTGGAAAACTGTCTGCAGGCCTCTTTGTGAGGCGCCAGCAGGAGGCAGTAACTCATCACCTCTCTAACAGTGTATACTCACTTCAGATAGCACAGCTCAGCATTCTTCACGCAGATTTGGGTTTCTCTCAGCACTGGAGCCTCACTGTTTACCTAAGTCAAAAACCAAAGCCTCTTCTCCAGTACCTACCAACACATTCCCGGCTTGTAAAACATTCCTCAGCATGGCACGGAAGTTTTCATCGGGTTCATCCTCGCCCTCGCTGTTTGTCTCCAAAGTCTCCTTGTCGCTCTCATCGCTTTCCTCATCGCTTTCTTCCTCAGAACTCTCCCCGCTTTCTTCATCTTGCTTCTGCCAAAAAAAATATAACCGTTTTTCCCCCCCTTCCATTGTAACTCCTCGTCCCTCTTTAGTTTAATCAATTAACCAATTAATTGAATCCAACTAAGACAAGGTATCTGTAACATGCTTGATTAAAGGGCTTAAGTTCATCCGGTTAGCATAAGTTGTGGCAGTTGGTTGACCAATGTGAGAAAAGATTGCTTGGCTTGGAGCCATTCAACAGAGAGCACTGCCTACATTCTGAAATTGGAGAAAGTTGATTTAAGAGTTGTAGTGGTGCAGTGGTTAGAGCGCAGTACTGCATTCTACTTCTGTTAACAGTCAGCTACCAGTAAGTTCAGCAGTTCGAGTCCCACTGGCTCAAGGTTGACTCAGCCTTTCATCCTTCCGAGGTCAGTCAAATGAGGAGCCAGATTGTTGGGGGCAATATGTTGATTTCTGTAAACCGCTTAGAGAGTGCTATAAAGCCCTGTAAAGCAGTATATAAGTCTAACTGCTATTGCTATTTATCTATCAATTACATATACTCCAGAGTAAAAAGCCAACCATTATATCAAGTCCTTCATTTGTACTAACAACGTTC
Source organism: Pareas carinatus (assembly GCA_032468095.1). Lineage (NCBI taxonomy): Eukaryota > Metazoa > Chordata > Lepidosauria > Squamata > Pareidae > Pareas > Pareas carinatus. The sequence continues at coordinate 454,482 of JANHFO010008664.1, read as the reverse complement.
AAACAAAGGGGATGGCCTCAGACAGGAGTCACATACTACATTTAATCACAGGTAGTCCTCGACTTACGAACACAATTGAACCCAACATTTTTGGTTGCTAAGCAAGACGGTTGGTGAATCAGTTTTGCTCGATTCTACGACCTTTCTTAACACAATCGTTAAGTGAATCACTGCAGTTGTTGAATTAGCAACACAGTTGCTCAGTGCATCTGGCTTCCCCATTGACTTTACCTGTCAGAAAGTTGCAAAAAGTAATTAAATGATCCCGAGACACTGCAACCACCGTAAGTATGAGTCAGTTGTCAAGTGTCTGAATTTTGATCACGTGATCATAGAGAAGTTGCAACGGTCTTAGTACTGTGGGAATCCATAAACATAAATATTTCAAATCAGTATTATACTGAATGTAGCTGTCAGGATGACAAAGTCAAATATTCAAGAGTCTATTTCCCACGATAAATGAAGGTTCACCTCTTTTAGCCAAACTATAAAATAATGAATGAATTGATGCGCTAGAAGCAATTCTATTTGGGCAGGATATAATTTCAATCCGATCCTTGTTTCACGATCCGAACATGACCTATTTTAATATTATTATTATTATTTAGACTTATATACCGCTTAACAATGCTTTACAGCACTCTCTAGGCGGTTTACAGTCAGCATAATTGCCCCCCATCAATCTGGATCCTCATTTGACCGACCTCGGAAGGACGGAAGGCTGAGTCAACCTTGAGCTAGTGAGACTCGAACTGCTGAACTTTTGATGGCTAATGGCAGAGGCAGTCAGCAGAAACAGCCTGCAGGGCTGCTTTTAACCACGGCACCATCCTGGCTCTTAATATTGGGCTGCTGGTTTTTGACTGTGTGACAACTATCCTGTTTCCCCCAAAATAAGACTTAACCGGAAAATAAACCCTAGCATGATTTTTTTCAGGGTGCTCATAATATAAGCCCTGCCTCCAAAATAAGCCCCAGTTAAGATCGTCCGTCATCCAGGCGGACGCATTTAGTAACCATATTTCCCTGAAAATAAGACCTAGCCAGAAAACAAGTCCTAATACATCTTTTGGAGTAAAAATTAATATAAGACCCGGTCTTATTTGAGGGGGAAATACTGTATCTTTCACGATAATAGGAGTTACCATATTTTTTTGTGACAATTTCTTCCTCTTCTTCTCTGTTTCTTCCATTACGACAACAGCACTTTCTTCATCCTGGTCTTGTGGATTCAGAACCTTAGGGAGAATTTTATTTTTTATCAAATTCCAATACACTATCTCTGAACAGAAACAAAGCAGTCCCTTTGCAAATCAGGCCTGCTACAACACAGATGTGCCTGTCAGGATCCAGCAGTTTTCTAGTTGCTTCTGAACATTAGTAGCCTTGCTAATCAAGCGGTGAAGGCACCAAGCTGAAAACCAGGAGGCTGAGAGTTCTAGTCCGGCTATAGCCATGAAAGCTGACTGATTGACATTGGGCCAAACACTCTCAGCACAATTCACCTCAGTGAGGTTTTTTTTGGGGGGGAAGGCGGAATAAGAGGAAGAAGTCCAACATCTCATAATAAAAGCAGGATAAAATCTAAAACAAAATAATGGCAGGCTGAATAGGCTGCTTACTCCTCAATGGAAGGTTTTTTTCAGCAATATCAGTTTATCCATATACAAGCATAAAGATATTTAACCATCTATTAAAGTTTCTATAATGGTGTCTGGTGGTTGAAGTGTTAACCGTCACCTTTTCTTTCAAAGAGCAGCAAAGGTTTGTCCCCTTCTCCAATTTTACATTCAAAACAGACCTATCAATATGTTTCTACTTAGATATACATAAATGGGCCGAATCACCCAGTCAGTTGCGTGGCCAAATGAGGATTTGAAACTAGGTTTCCCTGATCTGAAACCTTACATTCCAGATTAGAGTATCAAACATGCTCCGAAGACTCACGTCTAGGATGAGCTGCAGAGCACCCTTCGTCATGTGTTGGCAGACGAGCCCGAACACATTTTTACAGACCCGTCGAATCAGTCCACTAGATTGAGCCAGGAGAGAAAGGAGGACTTCCACAATCACTTCAACCCATCCAGGCTCTTCTTCACCATCTGACCAAGACAAAGCAAAGCAAGCCACATCATCAACACAGATGTTTACAGACCAGTCTTTCCAAGTGTTTATGTCCTCCAGATAATTTGGGAAAGGCTCTTGCAGATCTCCAAATCGGCAATGATCACACCTGGCTGGAAATTTTAGAAGCCACCATCCCAGTGCAACTGAAGGGTATGAATTCAAGAAGGCCACGGAAGAAGCTGCAACTGTCACTGTTGGGCAGGATTGCGGCAATAAAGATGAACGTTTTGCCTAGATTTCTATTTTTGTTTCAAATGATACCAATAATTAAAAAAGACGAGAATAATCATGATAACCAACCTGGGATAGAAACTCACCAGTTGTCGCTGCCTTTTTCTTCCTGGGCCTCTCACCAAAGGCTCTCTTGATACAATTCTGGAGGTCGTTCAGAAGGTTCACACACTCTGCTGGAGACTGTGAGTGAATTGTGGGAGCCAAGAGAAAGGAAGAAAGCAAATCTATCGGTATTATTACAACTGCCTTTTTATATTATTTTATTTCCCCAAAAAAGTCAGGGCTGTGTACAAAGTTCTTCTCCCCCCAGAGTATAAAACAGGTTAGGACTGGAAAGCATAATGTCCTTGGATTAGAAGGTACCTCTAAGTGAAGATACGGATCTCAATTTCCTAAGATTGAATTGCCAAGACATTCTGAAAACCTGACATGATTAGATATTCCACAATACAATACAACCCTAGTTGAGTCCAAAATTTATGTTGTTAAGTAAGACAGCTGTTAAGTGAATTTTGCCCCATTTTGCAACCTTTCTGTGGCTGTTGTTAAGTGAATCACTGCAGCTGTTAAGTTAGTAACAGGGCTGTTAAATGAATCTGGCTTCCCCCTTAACTCTTTGCTTGTCAGAAAGCCGCAAAACGTGATCACATGACCCTAGGACAGTGATGGCGAACCTATGGCACACGTGCCACAGTGGGCACGGCAAGCCCTCTCTGTTGGCACACGAGCCAAGTCGCCCCAGCATCGCCCCAGAGCTGAGCATGCTCAGAAAGTAGTAGCGGCACCAGGCAATGATGTCATGGGGCCATACGCATGCTCAGAAAGAGAATAGCGGCACCAGACGATGACATCACAAGCCGCGACTCATTAGTCTCGACTCATCTGGGCACTCGGTGTCTAAAAGGTTAGCCTTCACTACCCTAGAACGCTGCAACCGTCATAAATATATGCCACTTGCCAAACAGCTGAATTTTAATCGTGCGACTACAGGGATGTTGCAGCAGTCGTAAGTATGAAACACAATCATAAATCATTTTTTTCAGTGCTGTTGAATGGAACTTCGAACAGTCACTAAATGAATAATTGTAAGTTGAACGCTACCTATTAAAAAAAAAAACCAACTCAAAATCTGCCAGAAATGAATGATAAAAGCTATTCACTTATCAGCTCAACACTTTGTCATCACCTAAGGTTACAGGACCACAATTTAGTCCAAAATTTCTGTCGCTAAGGGAGACATTTGTTAAGTGAGTTTTGCCTCATTTTACAACCTTTCCTGCCATTGTTGTTAAATGAATCACCGCAATTGTTAAGTTAGTAACAGGACTATTAAGTGAATCTGGCTTTCTCACTGAAGGGAAGGTGGCAACAGTTGGTCACCTGGCCCTGGGGACACTGCAACCGTCATAAATATGAGTCAGTTGTCAAGCACCTGAATTTTGATCACGGGATACTGCAACAGTCATAAGTGTGAAAAACGATCATAAAGTCACCTTTTTTCACTCCTGTTGCAATTTTGAATGGTCACTAAACAGTTGCCTGAAAGTCAAGGGACTGCCTGCATAGAATTGTCGCAGAAGCCAGGGCGAAAATGAATACTACAAATCCTAATCAAGAAATTATTCTCCATATTGTATCGAAGAGTAAAGGATTCACATGAATTCAGAGTTAGATCCAAAGGCCTTCTGGCATGCTTGACGTTACCTTGAAGAGGTGAATACCGACCAACAGCAGCAGGTGTTGGAAGGCAGAGGTCTTCATGCTGTGGCTCTTTTTGTCTCTTTTTTTCAGGGCCTCCACGGTCTGCAACATCCTGTGACAAGGAGACATCGTGTTTGAGACCCAACGGTTATGCATTCGATTTTACGTCTGCCCCGTCGGCTGTCATGGCATCTCAGACCTTTCACAATAAGGCAAGATGCAAAAACAAGGAATTAAATAAACAGTATCAGCACAAAGAGACCAGCCTCTTCTTCTCTTTTCATGAGTAAGATGGCAAAGGACTGTGTCTTTGCCCTAAATGTCAGACCTGGCTGTGGGAAACCATTTACAAACACTCAGCAAAGGCAAATGAGAATACTGGTGGCAAGCAAAGGGTTAACCTTCCGTTCCACCCACCCACTCTATCCTGGGTAATCAGGAAGGGGGGGCGAGGGGGGCATAGAAGTGTAAGAGGGATCCAAATGGAAGGCTCAGCGTCATAGAGAAGTTGGAACAGGCTAATCTTCCTATTAAAGGGACTATTTTTACAGGCAGGGACTTCATTTATGCCTACAGGTAGTTTCTGCTTAACAGCAACAACTGACTCCATTGATAAAAAAACCAAGCATTCATACAACATTATGACATTAGTTCCAGCCCTTTCAATTAACGTTAAGCGAGTTTCGCAATACTGTTAAAGCATGATGTCACAGGATCACCATTTTTGATCTGCCGTTGTTGGAAGCTGGCAGCAAAAGTCACCATTGGGATCACGGTACTGTGGGACGCTTCGATCATCCTAATCACAAGCTAGTTGCCAAGTGCCAAAATCAATCAAGTGACCCCAGGGATGCTGCTGTGGCTGGAACGTTTGAGGATTGGATCACAGGTTATCACTTGCTCAGCATCGGTGTAACTGAACAGTCACTGAACGAGGACTAATCAAAGGAGTGCCTGTATAAGGAAGGTTGTTCTACTGTGATTCTCACCTTCTTTTAAGCACACTAAAGTGATACCATCCAACTAATGTAATGATCCAGTTGCTCATTGCAATAGGTAAACCATTCCTATTGCTCTTGACTTGTCATCAAGATCTTATATTTGTGTCTCTATGGTGTGAAATTGGGGGGACAATAAAGCTTCAGATATCTCCCTTGATGCCTGCCAGTTCCCTTGTTCTATATGACTTATTGCCCCCTTTGAGAGAGAGAAAATCCTAGTCCTTAAATTTATTTAAAAGGAGATGTAAAAAGAGAACTACCATGTAAAGCACCAGTATTATCTTTCTTTCCAGAATACCTCTAGGTCCTATATGGGTCCTATATTTTTTGTTAGAAAGTAAGGATGATGGAAGGCTACAGCCCAGAACTTCATCAGAAGTTCAAGCACCTGTCAAGAATAGCCAGAAAAATACATGGTCATATTAGGGAAGGGGGGTATCTCATTGAAATAGAGGATAGAAAAGATACATAGCGAGCAATCTGGTGCTTTGTAATGTCACCAAGGCAGCCATTTTGTTTGAGACAGCCCACAGCATCCTTGCAACATTCCAAATAAATTGGGGGGTCCCTGCTGTGCAGAGAGACTTACTTCTCCCAAGCCTGTCGTTCTTCATCGTTAAATGGAATCACCATCTTAACCTGTTCCTGGTGAGAAAGGAGGACATTGGCGTATTGCACAACACAGTGGATCCAGGGGTCCCCGCTCACTGTCAAACCATGGAGGTGCTTCTTCCTCATTTCTTCTGCTTCAGCCGAGTCTCCCAGGGCAGGCATTGTGTTCAAATGCTGAAGCAAACTGCAGAGAAAATAGCAATCCAGACATCGTTCTGCCTTACAACAGATTCAAGGTTGAATTTCAAGTCAATGCTAATAAATGTTTAAAAATGTTCAAATCTTTCCATGTGATTTTTCTCCTGATTTAAAACATTCCTGGCTCAGGAATAATAGAGATCCATTTTCTCCAACAGAGCCTTCTACAATCCTACCCTCACTTCAATTTTATATTTCCACGTGTCACTATAGTCATTGCTGAATGTCTGCCTTCATTCGTAATAGTCCTGTTCTTTTAAAACAGCATTTTTGTATTTCATATACCCTGATGTCATATATCCTCTTTCATCTTACAGGGACCTCAATTTTGACAAAGAGTTCTTGACAATCACTACTTCAACTCAGTATAAGAAGGAATTAATGTATTTCTCATGGTTTTATAATTTCTGTATCTTTACTATTATCTGTGGGCATTGTTTAGACATTTTATACTCTACATTTCTACATAGCAGACAGCTCAATGGCTAAAGACAATATCCAAAACTACAAATTGAAAGAATATTCTAAAACCCCATGCTGTGTTATTAAAAAAACGAAATTCAAAACAAACCCCTTTATCTATTTTTGTAACATCCATGTCCTGCTTTTCTTCCCTGAGTTTAAAGCATTTTACATGGTTCCTCGCCACAAAATACTTTACGAAGTAGATCAGTCAGGGAGTGATTGCCCCAAAGTCTTTATGGTGCAGTGGGGATTTTAAACCCCTTCTCAGCCGTTAAACATATGGGCTATTTTTTAAAATGATTATTAGATTTTTATCCCGTCTTTATTGCTGCATAAGAAACTCGAGGTAGTAAAGATACACATTACTCCTTATCCTATTTCCCCCACAACAATCCTGTGAGGTGGGTTCAGCTGAAATAGTGTGGCTGGCCCAAAATCACGCAGATGGTTTTCATGCCTAAGGCAGGACTAGAACTCACAGTCTCCTAGTTTCTAAGCCAGCATCTTAACTACTACACTACTCTATATCAATCTCCCGAATGAGCCCAGCAAGAAACAAACCACATTTGATACCTGAAAAATGAGTCCGCAGCTACTGTACGAGATTGTTCATTCAGAGGAACCGAAGGGGAACTTTTTGTCTCTATTATCTTTGAGAATAGTTTCTTGGTTTCAAAAAAAGCATGAAAGAAGCAGAATCTGAAAGAGAGTGAGTCTTCTCAATACATTTATTTATTTATTTATTAAATTTATATACCGCCCTTCTCCCGAAGGACCAAGGGCAGTGCACAGCCATCTAAAAAACATATAATACAGTATTAAAATGAATTTAAAACATATTAAACCTAGGCTGCAACTCATCATTTAAGAACACAAAACTTTAAAACCCACTAACCCCGCCCCCCCTAAAAGGAACCAACACATCTAAAAACCCCTGGGGATCAGGACAGCCCAGCCTGGACGAAAAGATGGGTCTTTGAGGGCACGGCGGAAAGCCCGGAGATCAACAATCGTACGGAGGTTTGGCACTGCTTCAGAGAAGGGTCTACCCCTGGGGGCCGCCAGCTGGCATTGTCTGGCTGACAGCACCCGGATGAGACCCACTCGAGCATTTTCAGAATGCTCGTAATATAATACCCCAATATAAGCCCCAGTTAATATCGTCATCCTGACGGACACATTTAGTACCGTATTTCCCTGAAAATAAGACCTAACCGGAAAATAAACCCTAGTGCATCTTTTGGAGCAAAAATGAATAAGACCTGATCTTATTTTCAGGGAAACATGGCATTAATTAATATATAATGTATAGTAATAATCATATTATGATTATTACTCATCCATTCATACAGTTTTAATTATTTTTAAGCTGTTTCTCTTGTTCTGAGTGTCTTTATATGTCCTGCTGTGCGAGATGTTCTTTTAAGGGGCTACTGTTTCTAAAAAAAAATTGACCCACCCATTCACCCCCACTCCTCTAAATGCCTCTAGCCACTCGCGTCCTTCCTTTACCTGCAAATGTCCATGACAAGATCATCCTCTTTGTTGACTTGAGGGTGTTCGGCAATTCCAACGAGGCGGCCAATGATCCATTTCCTTAGTCGGGTGATGCTGTGGTCACTTACGCTGATCAATCAAAAGAGAGCAGCACAAGACCATCAATGGCTTTATTCACTCTATTGTGTGTTTCTTCAAAATCTTAATATATTGCCCATTCCTCGAGCACGTCTCCAGGCAATTTTAACACATTAAGATAATTTGATACCAAATAAAGCCTGCAGGGCAGCAATGAAGCTAACAAATATTATCTCCTTTAGTTATACAAAAGGATGACTATTAATAATGGCAGTTGGTTTTAATGAACTGTGTGGGGAAATGGGCATCTGCTACTCTCCAATGTTCATTCCAGTGATTTAGAATATTTTCATTGTTTTATCCAATTTGCATAACAGTACCCTTACACAAATGATGCCAATAACCGAACTATAAAATTAAAAGGTAAATTAATGTAAATTTAACTGCTCACTTAGGCTACTTCAGATGCAACTGACTTGTCCATTAGTTTGGAAAACACCTGGTGAGAAATATAGCTCATTATATCCAGAGTCTACTTACTGGAAGTCTGCAAATTGAGGTTTTATTACCTTATCGTGGGGGATCAAGTGCTAAGATGGATAAAATACAGGCAATTGCATTGAAACTGGGGTACAATGTGTCAGACAAAGCTTAAGCCAAGTCTTTCAAAATCTACCTATTCTGCAATGAATAACCCTAACCCCAACCTTCCCACTCACCCACTCGTTCTCTTCTCGTTCTGTCTCTTGGTAGCAAAATCCACGCAGCAGTCCAGGTTTGGATTGAGAAACATGTCCTTCAGCCAGTCAATGTACTTTAGCAGCGCAGCAGGAAGTAGATGCCTCACCACTTTCCAGAAAGTGGGCACAACTGGATAACCTTGGTTGGTGAGGGTGGAGAAGGCAACCATCACTGCCAGCTGCTTCTCAGGGCTGCTGCATCCCTCTAGGAACGAGTCGACGTAGTTGTCCATCTCTGGGGCAAATTTAAATCTCTCGGGCAGCTGAAATACACAGGCAGGTCAGGACCACGAAGATGGCTGTGGCTTAATGACTAAACGTTGTTGCATCTTCTCATATGAATATGTATATATTACAGCAAGAGGTTTTACAAGCTGGCAAAGAAAGAAAGGGAG
>JANHFO010008664.1:425597-436823 GCA_032468095.1 Pareas carinatus | reverse complement strand
TTCAGAGAGTTGAGGTCCACAAGCCTTAAAGGGACCAAGGTTGGAGACCTCTGACCTATATGATTCTTTAAAAAGCATAATATTGGGATTAGTTGGAAAGGAACTGGATCTTTTTTCTATTCTTTTATCATAACACAATTAGTAATATCATTATACAGAATAAAGTTATCACCATTGAAATACAATAACATTCAGGGTGATAACATTATTCTCTGTAAATAGGTAACTAACTTAATAAACCCTATCCTTCGTTCCTTAAACTGAGCAAGCTTATTCTCATACCAGAAAGGTGGATGGCATACAGATTTGAATATTTCCATCTTACGGACATTTCTAATGAGATTTAAACAACTGGTTCATAATGGGATTTTTAAAATGAAATCATATAGCTCAAACTGAAGGGGAGTTAAGCACCAATTCTACGTATACAGATCGCCCTCGTCTTACGACAGCCCATTTACTGACTGTTTGAAGTTACGGCACTGAAAAAAGTGACTTATGACGATTGTTCACACTTAACACATTTTTTTTTAGAAAAAAATTATATTGCTAGACCTGATTTTGTTTATAGTGGGCAGCTTACCTGATCCTAGGATTGGTATAAGGATGCACTGAAGATGACAACGCTCCTTATATTTTATCAAACCAACCAGTAGGCACTCAAAAGAGTTAGGAAAAGAAGGTTGTTTGGCAGGGTGATTTCCCCCACTAGATTCATGCAAAAGGATAAATCTGGTATAATTGCTTCAAAGCAAGATGGGAGGTAGAGGTTCGTTCTCCGAACTTGTGATTTGGTTTCCAAACATTTCATCACCACACTAGGTAACAAGCTCTTATAAATAGAATACCAATACTGACATCCCCTTAAAAATCGGCTGAAGATGTTAGCTAGCCTGGTAGGGAAACGTTCAGAAGCCAACTCACAAGCTCCGAGAACAAACCTCCACTCTGATCTCACACCCGAGCAAAAGATATTCACCACTATTGCAAAGATAGACCGACTGACTGGCTGACGAAAATATCCAAGTTTTAATCTACTCTCAACCAGGAGTTGCTTGGGTTGGTTTATGTCAGACCCTCTCAACCCTAGAGCTGATGTGGGGCAATGGTAAAGGTGCTGGACCAAGAGTAGGGAGAGGCAGGTTGTAGCCCACCTTCAGCCACTGTAGTTCCCAGGGTGGTCTGGGGCCAACTGCACACTCTCAGCCCATCTCTCTCACAAGGTTGCTGTTGAGGGGACAAACAGGAGGGAGTGGTATGTGTGGGCAAGATGGATGGACTACTATAGTGGCTGAGGGCACCCTTGGAAGAACTGAAAGAGTAGATTCAAGCCTTGGGCAACTTTAAAGTATTTGGACTTCAACTCCCAGAACTCCCCAGCCAGCTGGGAGTTGAAATCCAAATATCCTAAAGGGGTCAAAATTTGTAGAAATCAACTCACTTGTTTCCCTTGTAAGACCTCTTTTGGATTGATATGGAAGTATGGTGTGTTAATGTAAAAAAGAAGACAAAATTAAACAGTAAAGTGGCCAAAATTGACAAACACTGCCTCAGGGAATTGATGGTTATGGAGAAAATCTTATCTATGCAATCATTAGGAATCAAATGGCACATCATCAATCAATCAGCTATGCGCTACCCATTGCACTCCTGTGCAAAAGTTACAGTATTAATCTAACAAATATAGGTAGTCCTCGACATATGACCACAATTGAGCCCAACATTTCTGTTCTTCAGTGAGACATGCGTTAAGTGAGTTTTGCCCCGCTTTACCACCCTTCTTGCTTCAGTTGTTACATGAATCACTGCAGATGATAAGTTACTACTAATACAGCTGGCTTCCCCATTGACTTTGCTGGTCAGAAGATCGCCAAAAGTGATCACATCACCTTGGGACACTGCAACGGTCATAAATATGAACCAGCTGTCAAGCGCCTGATCCTAGGATCATAGGGGATGCTGCAAACCGTCACAACTGTGAAAAACGGTCATAAGTCGGATTTTTCAGTGCCGTTATAACTTTGAACGGCCAATAAAAGAACTGGGGTAAGTCGAGGACTGCCTGTGGATTGTTTCTTCTTAAGCCCCTTGCCATTTCTCCATTCAGGCAACTCCTTTCTTAGAAACACCAGGAAGCCGCCACGAACAAGGGTGCTTCTGAGGGCGATCACAGCGAAGGGCTAAAGATCTCCGACCCAGCCTCGCGGAGAAAAGGACTAAGCGACCCGGGAGGCGGAGTGAAGCGCTCCCTTCAACCGCCCCCGCTTCCCACGAGCAGCTATGATGTCTTACTTTCTTGTTTTCCTGCAGGTAGCTCAGCAGCCCCTCCGTGGCCTTTAAACGGATCGCCTGGTCGGGCTTGGCGATGTCCCAGAAATAATCCAGAAACTGCCGACTCTGCCCTAGGAGCCTGCCCGGCTGCGAGATCGAGGCCGAAGCGAGGCGACCCGCCGCCTGCCCGCTCTTAGGGCTGCCACCGCCAGCCATGCTGGTGTCCCGGGCGCACGTGGAAAAGCCCCCGTGATGCACCAGAGGAAGCACGTGGAAACCTCCCCTTCCGGGTTCAGAATAGGAAGCCTCCCGCCTGCCCGTGCTGTAGAAATTCTCGCTGGAAAGCGAGATTGGCAGCAACCGGTCCGATTTTTGGCTTCAGTTTCACCCTTCCCCTAATCCGTACCCTCAAAATGCTGGGAACTCGTGGTTATTTCGGGATACGGGCTTTAAAAGGGCTAACCCGGTGCTTCTAAAATGTATGGACTTCAACTCCCAGAATTCCCCTGCCAGTGGGAATTGAAGTCCGTGCGTCTTAAAAGGCTCTGAAATTGAGACGCGGTGGGTTAAGGGAATGAATGGGCGCAGATCCCCAAAGCCAGCTAAAAAACCTTGACTGCTTTTGGTTGTAGTGGTTGGATTTACAAGACACAAAGGACAATAAACCACCTATCTCATTCTGTTAGTTCAAAGCAGAGGAGTAAATGCTCGAAGTTATTATGATTGGTTGCACAGCTAGGTGTTTAGACTGGATTTGGCCTTTTTATCCATCTGGGATCCATGATGCTCTCTGGGCTTGCTTGTTTTCCTGCAGACATTTCATTACCAGACTAGGTAACACCAGCTCCTGACTGGTGATGGTTTTTGTCAACACTGATGATGTTCAAGTTGTGCTCCAGATGTTATGGGCTCCTACTGGTATTATTGGTCCTAGCGGTACTGTCTTTGCTTTCTTTTGCCACAGGCATTCTATTTGCAAGTTTTTTTGTGATTTTTTTTCCAGATTATTATTATGGTAGATGGTCCCAAAGGTGTTTTTCAAAACTGTAATTTCTTGGGTTTTTTCCCTTGAAAATGTTTCACTTCTCATCCATTCTTCAGTACCTTGCTGACCTGGGCAATGATCAATCTGATATGGGTTTCTGTACATTGTGTCTAACCTTATTGTCTATGAGAGAGACACTCTTCATCTGGCTTGTCTGATGAGACCTGTCTAGCATGGTGAACATCTGGCATAGCTCTCATCCTCCTCAGAACATGTAAACCTCACATCAACATATCACCTGCCACTATTAAATGTTTTTATTCTCTTTTTATATTTAACTCAAGGCAACAAATGTACCCGCAATACTCCTTCCTCCTATTTTTCCCTACAACAACCTTGTAAGGTAGGTTGCGATGAGAGAGAGGGACTGGCCCTAAGTCATCCAACAAGCATTCATGCCACCTGAAACTCACAGTCTCCTGGTTTCCAGGCTATTTCAACATTTATTTATAGACATATCTAGTTTTCGATAGAGGAAATCAAAGAAACTGTTGAAAGAGTTAAAAGCTGAGACTAAAATCAAAAGGAGAAAGAATTAATTTCATGTCAACCCTTCTTCAAGAAGCTTAAAAATCTGTCATATTTTTGAATAGTCATTATACAACTAATTAAGCAGTAAAATTATTTCTCTCACCAGCATGGGTGAGACAAATGTTTTGTAATTTTTATAGGCTTGGTTTAGGGTGTTAGTATATGTGAATTCACAAATTGTAGTTTATTAAATAAACCATGATTAAGCAAGCCATCACCACCAGCACAGTGTGACTCATATAGGACTTCCTCAATAGACAAGCTTAAAACAGCTATGTTTCAGCAACAGAGCAGATCTATTGTTTCAATATGTTTGCAATGCAATTCATTAGGATTAGTGTCTATGGAGATTTTCAGTCATAGTTGTTCCAAAGGTGCTTTTTCAAGAGGCAACTGGACTTTCTTTTTTTTTTCTTGAAGACTTCTTACTTCTCTCCCAAGAAGCTTCTTCAGCTTCTTGAATTTTGGGACATTAGAATTAGCTTTGTTTAGGATGTGTAGCAGATGGCTCAACCTATAAAGTGAAAGGCTGAAGGCCTCAAAGCTCTTCTCCAAAAACTCACTTAGTCTTCACATCCAACTTCACCTCTTGCTTTGGGATAATGACTTGATAATTTATGCTGCAAATTGCTATCTTCCAGGAAGTGTGCCTTACCTGACATTCACTGCCTAATTCCTGGATGTGAAATAAAGGCAATTAAAAGGACAACAAATAAAGCAGAAATAATTTCTATAATATGACGTTTTGGTCATATAGAGGTGTGATTTCTCCTTATGAGATAGACCAATGTCATAGAATTATTGGGCTGGAAGGGACCTTGGAGGTCTTCTAGTACAACCCTCTGGAGAATAAATTGACATCCTCTTCCTTCAATTATTGAAAGACTTGAAGGAGAGGCTTCAGAATTTACAGAAATACAACAGTAATTTTTTTGAAACAAAAGTCCTGTAACATTTAACTGAATTTCCCCTGGATTCCTTCAAATTCTAGACTGTAATCAGAGGCTTGTCCCTAGTTCTGCCTTTTTTGATAAGCGGATGAAATATTTTCTGTCTCGTTGAGAGACAGAGGTTGAAATATCAAGTTGTCCTTGACTAGCAGACTATTTTATTTGAAAGAATCCTTAGAAAAAGATGGAACAGAAACTTCGTGGGCATAAAAGAAACAACTATGAATGATGTATAGGTAGTCTTCAACTTATAGCCACCACTGAGCTCAAAATGTATGTTGCTAAGCAAGACAGGTAAGTGAGTTTTGCCCCATTTTATGACCTTTCTTGTCACAGTTGTTCAGTGAATCACTTTTAGTTGTTAAGTTAGTAACATAGTCGTTAAGTAAATCTGGCTTCCCCGTTAACTTTGCTTGTCAGAAGGTTGCGAGGTAATCACATGACCCTGGGATACTGCGACCGTCATAAATATGAGTCAGCTGCCAAGCGTCTGAATTTTGATCATGTGACCATTGTGATGCTGCAACGGTCATGTGAAAAGCGGTCATAAGTCACTTTTTCCCGGTGTAACTTTGAACTGTCACTAAATGAACTATTGTAAGAGCATTACCTCACGTAGTCACAAAGTTGGAAGGGGCCTTGGAGATCTTTGAGTCCAACCCCCAACCCCAGGCAGGTGTTTATTTATGGTTATTAATTACATTTATATAGCCATCCATTTCAGAAAAACGGACTCTGGGTGGCGTACAACAATCAAATAAAACTACAGAGACATAAAAACAATAACAAAGTCATTATTGAAAAGGAAAATATTACTTAAAATATTAAAACATTGTATACAAACCACACCAAGAGAGTAAAAATATCAACTACAAAGGAGCCATCTCAGAATGGCTCCGATTCCCTGGGACTCCCAAGCCTGCTGACATAACCAGGACTTGAAAGACTTCCAAAACGATAGCCAGTATCCTCAGATCATCTCAGATAAATGGTTGTCCATCTTTTGAAAATCTGAGCCATGGGCAAAAACAAACCCAGGGGCTCCTGCTGAAAACAAAACATGGAATTGGCCAAGCTTGAGTGGAATCCTTAATATTTGTTGGGAAAGGACAATACTTCTGGGCCACAATCCTGAGAAACAGTCCAGTAGAAAAAGATATTTTGTTGTCTACTTTGACTGACAGCAGGACTTCAGCAACTTAAAATATATTTTTCCCATCCTTCTGAACTTTAGATGTCACTTTGTATGAAAAAGTATACTCTCAAACCTAATTGATAAGACAAAAGCACAAATATAAGCACAAAAATAAAACCAAAAGCACTTGGCCAATAAAGAATTCAATTCTATTCTATTCTAAATATAATAATGCACAATACAGTGGCACAGAGATCGCACTATGTTTTTTTCAAATCAACAGTAACATCTTCAGCCTTTTTGGTTATATGTTGGTGGTGATCGCTTTCCTTTTCTCTTTTCAACCACATTTTTAGTGAAGTTATTCCTATACAGTACTGAAGTCATTCCTCTATTGAATTTCCCTCGCTTTTAACTATATGTTTTATGAATAAATTGAGAGAAGGCAACAAAATAGCATAGGAAAATGGTAACCCATAAGTAGATGTAATCAGCGACAGTTCAGTAACATACATCTCTTGATCTTGTGCCTGTGCATTTTAAACTGAGAAACGAGACACTTTATGGAAAAGGTGCTTTATTAGCCTTTAATTGGCAAAAAATACATACATTGCTTCCTTTTTTCCCCTCTGTCTATACCCCTTTTTAAAGTAGATAAGGTAACTGGGAAAAGCTCATACTCGACCTCAAGCCCCAACATGTGCTCTGTCTCTCCACGCCTTGGGTGATTTTCAACATGAGAACCTCTTCCTGTCTCATGAGGTTACTTAGGTCTCACTCTCTCTTTTCCCATCTCTTTTCAATCAGGCGAACGCCGAGGGCACTCTCGCCTCCCTCCGCAACGCGCAGGCGCAGAAAGAGGATCAACTTCAGGCGGCACGGCGGGCAGCCCCTCCGTTTGGCCCGCTATATAAACGGCGCGGGGTCCTGCAGCGCTCGCTCGCGCTCGGGGGAGGCTGAGGCGGCAGGAGCGGCAGCAATGGCGGATTTCGATGCTTATGACGACCGGGCCTACAGTAGCTTCGGGGGCGGCCGCGGGTGAGAGGGACTGGGGCGGGCAACCGGGAAATGTAGGAGACGGGCGCTCCTCCGGCCGGAGGATGAGGAGATGGACTCGCCTCAAATGCCGAGGCTGAGGGGAGACACGGGCGACCTCGCCCCCCACTGGGGAGGGAGCGACGTGGGGAGTGTGGATTGTGATGATGTGAGGAGAAGAGGGACGAGGCCGAGCGGATTTGTTGGGAAGACCGGTGTGTGTTTTCATCAGGAACGAGTAACCTCTGCAAAGACCGGAAGGGTAAAAACACAAGGCAAGCGGGAAAATCCCTTGGCGTTTAAAGTTTACGAACAAGGGGGTTGGAAGAGGGTCCCGAGAAGGAAAACTTGGCAGTGGCCAGGAGAACGGTGGCGATGGTCTTTTTAACAGTAGCTTTTTCATTGTCGCTTGACAAAAAGGTAAAATGAACAATAGAAAGAGTTGTGTGTAAAGGCAGTCTTCATCTAACCCAACGCCTCTAGACGTTTGCTTTCAACTCGCATGATCGCCAGCTAACGTGTCTTACTTAGGCTTTATGGAATTATGGCAATTAAAAACCAGCATACCTGGAGAGCAACAATTTTGGGTGCATGGTTCTTAGTGGAGAAGTCAATTTAAGGCATCTTGGTGTGGTATTGAACCTTGGTTAGAAGGTTGTAATAAAAAGAAAGAGGCCCCTTTTCAAGTGGCTTTGAGTGGTGTTAGGAAGTGAATATCCATTCATTTGTCCTTTTCATCCTGGTTCCTTGATTAGGAAGTGAGAATTAAAAGGACATATAAATGGATAGTCAACTTTGTGCTTAAAGGGATGGGGCCTCATCCTTCATGTAATTAAGAGGAGTGTGATGGGAAGATGAATAAGTGAAGAGGGCAGGAGAAACAATTTGGGGCTTTTGAGTGAGAAGGATTATTAGTACAGCGATGTATAACTCAGTCTTAATTGTGAATCTGAATTCAAAGTGCATAGTGGAAGATGCTTGCAATGTTACAGAATTAAGGCATCGGGCTTCAAAAGATTGTAAGTTCCAATCCTGCCTTAGGCCTGAAAGTCAGCTATAGGTGACATTGGGACAGTCCCTCTGTCACATCCCAACCCACCTGACAAGGTGGTTATTGTGGGGAAAATAAGAGGAAGGAATATTAGGTATGTTAGCCATCTTGAGTTATTTATAAAAATAATAAAGGTGAGGAATAATATGCCATAACATGCAGTCGTCAATATCTGCAAGCCCATTTGATGACTGATACATAGAAGATAAGAGAAGTATAAGACAAATTAACAGATAAAAGAAAACAATTATGTTTTATGTGTATGAAGCTAAGAGAAGAAAAGTGGAAAGTTATTGAAAATGATTTGAACTTGCAGTGCATGGTTGATTAATACATAGAACAAAATTAACCTGTAGATTTGATTTTAAGTGAAAGGGATAGGGAAGTGTCAATTGGCACTATATGGATTGTTGGTGCATTTTAAAATAAAATTCATACATTGATGGCAGTTGCATATTACATTCTAGTGACCATTGATATTTGAATAATTGACCATCAAAAAATTTTTGAAAAATTGTATGCCATTCTGAATTAATGCAATTCAAGGGGGAAAGTATTCCGCCAGGTGACATAAATAGACTGGAGAAAGTTTAGAAAATGATCCAAGACTAAATGAGAATATTTACTATTTGGTAAGTAACTTGAATTAAGACTTTTGTATTAAAATAAATGATCCTATGTTTATTAAATCTGTACATGCAACACTTATATAGAATTGGGATACAAAAAGCATGATTGATTTCTTTGGGATGAAACAGCCAATAATAGCATCAAGAGTGGAACCTGGGAATAAAATATATGGGGAAAAAAGAAATGAAAGGAAGGAGGTAAAGGAGAATGCCAATATAAAAGTTAAGTGCTATATGAAAATATTTGAAAGTAATCTCCCAACTCAATAGAGATTGAATTAAAGGAAAGGCCATGTGGAAGCTGCATGAGTGAAAAGAATTATATTTCAGACTGTCATAAACATGTTTGGAGTTAGGGTAATAGGATTGCTGCAAAAATTGGAGAACTATATACTGTAATTTGTACAAAGAGAAAATGATAACTCGGAAAATGGTAGTCATAGCCAGGTACAGTTAAATTTAAAAGTGGCAGAGAAAATGTAAAGAAATTTTGACAAGGAGCTCACAGCAGAGTGAATTGGATTAAAGATAAAAATGATATCTGAGAATACTAAAGTTAGTGATGTCATTGGAGAAATAGATGAGTTCTGCTTATAAATTGGATGTGAAACTTATTTTAACTATGACTACATCTGTACCTGATAATAGGAAGAATGATGCTGCTGTTCCCCTATTCAAAGGGAAAAATAGCAAAGAGTGAAATGATTATGTGCCATCACTTCGGTGTCACAGTTCCTGCATAACAATCTGCCCCTAACCCATTCTTTTAGTTCTTCCAGTGGTAGCAAGCATGAATGCAGATGATAAAATGAATTCTGCAATGTTTTCCTTGAATGTGGAATTGAACATTAGTTGCTGAATGCAATAAGAACAACAAAGAGCATAAGAGTAAATGGAATATTTAGTGAATGGTTTGAGATTGAGCAGAGCATAATAAGAAAAAGATGTATCGTGTCTCCCTGTCTAATATCTTTATGAATACATGTATAAGGAATACTTGTGATGTCATTAAATGTTCTATTGGTTAGGATGTGAATGTAAATTTATATGCAGATGATGCTGTGTTGTTGACTGAGAACCTGAATTAATTGAAATGAATGTTAGATACATCGCATGATGCCATGAGAAGTATAGATATGAAAATCAACCCATGAAACACTCAGATAGATGGCTTTGTTTTACTGAAAAAACTAGAGAAAATATTTTCACCCTGAGGTTTCTCATCAATTTGGTTAATTGTTAATTGTTTTAGTACCTTTAACATATTGTAAGGCCCCTGGAATCGCTATATCAGTGAGATAGGTAGCATAGAAACAAATAAAATGGAATGAACTCCCGCAAGTTATGTGCATATGTTAAAAATGAATGCAAGTACAGTATAGTATAAGAACTTTGTCCTTTGATAGAATGCTTATTAGAGATGAAATAGGAAAATTTTAAAATGTTCAGATGCTAGAACAGTGGTGAGTACTTTGGGGAATGTACTTGGACTAATGAGATAAAGTGACTTTTTTTCTTTTGTAAAAGAAGATTTAGAGATCAATAGAATTCCCAAGAAGGAGGTCAAATCTATGTAAATTGCTTGTCAGGAAGGTAAACACATTTTTGCTTGATCAAACCATAAAGTATATTTGCTACTACTCAAAAAGAAAGTAAACATTATGCATTATAAATCAATTTGAATTTGTTAATGATTTTTCCTAAAATATGAAATGTTCAGAAAATGGAATGATCAACAAAAATATGTTAAATGTATTAATAGTAAGAAATGAGCCTAAAACCTCATCTTAGATTTGATTAAATTGCTTACCCTTAGACAATAATTTAAGTTTTTTTAGAAAAAGAAAATTGGCTTACCTTGAATTGTCTCTTCCTAATAGCTTTACTTTTGGCATAGGATTTCAGTGTAAGCTTGTGCATCTTGTGTGTTTAATACTGAAAAATAATAAGTGCTGAAGACTCATCTCTTATCTCAACGATTCATTATAAGGTAGTTAAGTATTCCTTTGTATTTTAGTCTCAGATGAATTCTTTGGGGAGGAAATACTTTTAACCAGGAATTTACTGATCTGTAGCACAAGGCAAATCACTATTCTCTGGCTTTAAGAAGAGATTCAGGATTATATTTGCTTATACAGAAAGTAAAATGGACTAGAATAAGCCTGCTTTAAGAAAAATAACAGTTAAGTACCTTTGTATTCTTTGGAATGAATAGTAATATTTCTTATTGTTTACAACTAGTCCTCAGGTCACTATAACAATTGGGACTGGAATTTCTGTTGCTAAGCAATGCAGCCATTAAGCACATGTGTCCATGTTGCTTAATCACAACCATTTTGGCAGTCCTGATTGCTGTCATTAAACAAGGACTGTGTGGCCCATTATGTGAGGACCTCACTTGAACACAACTTGGGACTTCCTCCTGCTTCCCCATTGACTTTGTGGGAAACTAGCAGGAAATGTTGGAAATTATAATTGTATGATTGAGGCTTGCTGTGATGTAATTGCAAACCAGGTACTAAATGTCCAAATCGTAATTATGTGACCATGAAGACATTGTAACAGCCAGAAATATGAGG
>JANHFO010008664.1:405369-425497 GCA_032468095.1 Pareas carinatus | reverse complement strand
GCCCGTGGATGTCTTCTTTGGGGAGGGCGAAGGGTCTAGAGCAGTTTCCCCTATTCAGGGGGATCGGGCGTGGGCCCATCCCCACATACCAGACCGTTGGAGCCTCCTCTCTCCTGGCCCCGACGTTATGGAGACTGCTTCCCGGCGGCCATTTTCCCCTGGACCTTGAGGCATTTTGAATGTAGAGAGTAGACAGAAGAGGAGAGAGCACTTGGTAGGTTGAAGTTAGTATTGATGCTTCCTGTGTTGCTGCCAGGGTTACCTCAAGGGGGAAGGGGCAAAAACTATCCCTCAGGAAACAGATTTGTGACTTGGCAGGTCCTTCTAGAGTTCCACTGGATTAACAGGTGGTAGTCATAACCATAGTGGTCTGTGCCCAGCTTTGGCTGGTGCGCAGGTTGCTACTTTACCTGAAGCAGGAGGATTTGACTAAAGTAATGAATGTCCTGATCATCAGCCAATTAAATTTCTGTAATCCACTGTATTTGGGGCTGCCCTTGAGGAGTATTTGGAAACTACAGTTAGTCTAAGATGTAGCAGCTCACATACATCCAGTTTTGGGAGCCTGTAGCATGTATTCTGTGGACTCTGGTTCCCATTTGGTTTCTGGGTCTGGTTTTTGTTGGTACGTGATTTGTGTCTGATATGTGTGTTTTGACCTCTAAAGCTCTGTATGACTTTGAAAGCAGGTAGAAAAATAGGGACCACTTCGATGGAAAGGTAATGACGGTCCATGCGCCTTAGGCGTAGTCATGCCAGCCACATGATCACAGGGACGTCTTCGGGCAGTGCTGGTTCTTCAACTTAGAAACGGAGATGAGCACTGCCCCTAGAACCTTTTCCTTTACCCAGATGCCTGCAGGATTACCTACTTCAGTCAGTCTGACCAATAACATCTACCAATAAGAAATTGCTACAAATCCTACAGTTTGAGGAGGAGAGAAAGGGGACCTTGCTTTTCTGTAATAGCTCCAAGGATTTGGAACAGTCTCTCTGTGGAAATGAGGCTCTACTTTATTATGCTTTTAAAAACTTTTAAAGAGTAAGTTAAGACTGAGTTATTTGTGACAACCATCCCTTAATCTGATGCCATTTCATTATTTTTTATAGTTTGTATTGTTTTATGGTTAATTGCTATTTATATTTTTTATCTTTCGCCATAGAAGTTTTATAATTTTATATTTCTATCTACACTGCTGAGAGTCGATTCAGTTGCGGCAGTATAGATAAAGTCTCAAGAGTAATTTCATACCTTCTAAAACAAACCTGGCATACAGTTCAGTCAATTTGGAAATCCTTTCTGGATTACAATTCTATTCATGGATATATGCACACTGTCATTACTTAATGTTAAATTCATATTAGCTATAGTCATAACTATATGGAGCTTTATAGATTATTTTGGGTAAAAGGATCTTTCTGGGTAGATTTTTCATATTTTCTGTATTAGCTGTTCATGAATAGTTGAAAGAGTTCAGGTGTTTTTGCTTCATATCTGAAATCTTGCGTGATTTTCTATACAACGTAAGCATGTTGATGCAGGCGAAAAGAAATCTGGGATGCACACTATTAGCAAGAATGATCAAATGATTTATTGATTTCATTGTTGTGTTTTATTAGTATATGTTCAGATGCTAGCTAGAGAAATTATCTTCATTGCCTTCAACATTATTCTTACAAAACACTAATTTTCTCCTCGTGTAGTAATGTTTCTTTAAAATCTAAGTAGCTTTTGCAATGGCAGAATATATCATAGGGACGTATTCTGTAATTATTTTGGAATTTGGTATCTGTTGTGGTTCTAGAATCTTTTATTTTACTAAAGACTGCAGGAAGCTATCTTGCGTATCTAGCCAAGTAAGGAATACCACATTTGTACTCTAGCAGAAACAAAATGATAGCTCATGAAATAATAGCAGTCAATCGTGTAGAGACTGAAGAAGGGTGTATGTATACAAGTCCAGATCTTCCTCTCAGGTTATATATGATAGAGTTCTATTTGTAGTAATTGAGTTATAGTTCAAAAACTGTCTAGCAGAGCAGCACAGACATATGATCAAAGGCAGCCATGTTAATATATCTTTTTGTTTATGTTTTGAGAAATATTGAGTCTATTCAATATTCAGATAGAAATAGACTATTCACTCTATTTGAGTCTAGGTGATGAACCATTGATACAGAAGTGACCATGACAGAAGTGCTTGTTTTTTGTTTTGTTTTTTATGAGGTATCTGTTTTTTTATGAGTCCAGAAGGGGCTAAACTACTCCCTTTGCCTTTTGGCCCCAGACTGTTGTTAGGCGGCACACTTTTTTGTAAAACCTCTTGCTGTTATAAAAGAAGTTCTAGTATTTATTTACTTTTTTTCTTTTGGAAATCAAATCCTTGGTGATCTAATCATAGATCATCTGGAAGTGTACCAGTATTTAACTATCTCTGTTCTAAAATATATATAAAATAACATGTAGCTAGCATGTCATGTTTTAATTGCCTGTCAACAACTTGGTCCTGAACTCCCAACTGACAGAACCAGATGGTCAGTCTACCTTGTCATTCCAAATACTTTTCACAATGATGGATTTCTGCATTCCTAACTCATAGCTATTAGGTTAGTTAATAAAATGAATGCTGTCATTTTGTTTCAGAATAGAATCATTTTATGATGTATTAATATCAGTCCCATTTTGTTGAGCATCCCATTTGTTTTTGAGCTACTCTTGAATCTGCTTAGTTGAAAATGGATAAAGCATCTTGGGTGTTGAGGGCAACTGTCATAAACATGCATACTTCAAAGCATTTTATGTCCACAGTGGCATTGTTTATCATTAATTCTACTTTTTCAGGTCTTTTCTTTTTTCCCTACATGAAAAATTAATAGGAAATGAATACTTTACTTTAAATTTTAAAGCTGGAAAGACCCTTGGAAGAAATCCAGCCCAAACTCCTAGAATAGTCTTCCCTATACTATTTTCTTTGGATGAACTACTTTTGGTCTTGCTCAAGTCATCGTCAGAGATAATTATTGAAGAATTCTTCTGTCATTGTTAATGACAGCCATTCAGGTATTTGGAGACCATATCTACCCTTCTTTTCTTTAAACTAAATTACTCTAAACTAAACTTAAAAGCTGTTCCAGTTTTTGGCATGATTTTAGTTATTTAGAGACCCTTCACTGACAACCTCTTCTGGATGTGCTTGATTTGTCAAGACGACTTTTCATGACTGCCAAAATTGAAAATAATATTTTAGTATCAGTCCTCTCTATGCTTAATTGTGAATTCGTTCAGTAAATTTGCATAGAGGTATAGATACTTACAGAGTTAATCAATATGCATAGAATACTTTCAAAACTTAGGAATACTCTTGAGAGGTTGCTTATTCATTGCAGGAACTTTGTTGTAGATTCTGAGTTCTGTTTTCTTTTAGTAATAGCACTTGGTGTTAGAAATAACTGTTCAAGTTCTTAAACCTGAGACAAGTGGCCTTACTAAGTGTGTGTGAGAGAGAGGGAGAGAATGTGGTTTTATATGTTTGTACATAATGTGAGCTGCTCTGGAGGTCCTTTCTCTGCTTAAGGTCCTGGAAATAAATGCATCTGTAAATATAATCCTTGTCATAAATCATTCCAGAGTGCACTCTGAAATGTGCTGTGCTTTTTTCTCTGACTAATATAGCAAGTAGATACTTATAAACTATCACAAAACCTATTCACAGTCGCTGATCTTTATTGGAAATTCAGGAAATATATTTGAGAAACTTTTCAGAAATCACAGGTGTTCTATCATGGCATTTAATCATCCTCAGAAAATCTCTGAGGCTGTATTTCACTGTAGTTGCTAGAGAACTATTACTCCATACACTGCTCAGTCAATAGTTATATTTTCCAAAACGACATACAGAGTGCTATCATTTGCTTCAACCACAGCTGTAGGCAAGAAGGTGATAATGTTATGGCTATATTTAATTCCAAGGGTGAGAAGATGATGCATGTCTCAAAACCTTAATTTTTCACATTGACTTTGACCAGTGAATATAAGAAACACAACCAGATCTTGGTGCGATACAGGAATAGTTCCTTGTACAA
Source organism: Pareas carinatus (assembly GCA_032468095.1). Taxonomy (NCBI): domain Eukaryota; kingdom Metazoa; phylum Chordata; class Lepidosauria; order Squamata; family Pareidae; genus Pareas; species Pareas carinatus. The sequence continues at coordinate 421,414 of JANHFO010008664.1, read as the reverse complement.
GAGGAGAATGCGTACCGACATTCATTAGCTGTTCTCCATGATGGTTAAAAAAAGTCTACTTTCACATAGTGCAGCTGGTTTATGTCTAGCAATAAAATATATTTTATTTAATCTCTGTTGGTGAAAGGATACAGATACTTCCTAGATTTTAATTATCTGTTTATGTATTGAAAGATTTATATATCTGCCTATATCACACAGTAATCCTAGACAGTTCACTGCAAAACCAAAAAATAGCAAGAATATAAAACACATCATATCTTCTTACCAAGGAGCCATAACCACCGATACTACAAATCCTTAGACTTAGTCCTATACTAGTCCTTTCTGTGCTACGCTCTATTCTGGACCAATTTCAGCTTCCTGGTGATCAAGAACTGCCTCATGTAAAGTGTATTTCAGTAATCCAATTCAGAAGTGACTAAAACATAGTAACAACAAAAGGAGCTATAGTATAAATATACGTGTTTCCTAAATTATGTTCATGGAATCTTAGTGTTCCTTGAGTTTGTTTTTCTCCAAGCTGGTCCCAACATCCTGAAAAAATTTTTGTGGATCCATTCCATTTCATTATAGTGAAACAAGTAGTCACCAATGAATGAAATAAAAGATATTGGCATACTATATCTCAGATATCATGTTGAAACAGTTGAGGAAGAACTAAGTGGAACTTTTGGATTAAAGTTAGAGAAGATTTCAGCATTCCTTTTATTGTCTCACTCTTTCTTTAAAAATATTCAAAACTGTTCCTCATTTTTAAAGAAGAAAAAATTATGTTCTAAAGAATGTCACAGATACCATGTTACTTATCTCAGGTCTAACCAACTAATGATTAATCTGAATATGAGTTACCAGTTAATCAGGCAGAATACAGATAATCCCCATTTAGCTACTACAATTAGTACTGGCAACTCAGTTGTTAAGGAAAATGACTACCAAGTTAAATACGTTAATAACCGTGCTTATGGTTTTACTTCAGCTTTCCTTTCCAGGGGAAGCTAGGCAAAATAACAGCAGATACCTGTAAAATCAGCATAGGAGCTCCTCAGGGCTGTGCTCTCTCCACTTCTCCCTATGTACCAATAACTGCATCTCTAAAGACCCCTCTGCCAAAATACTAAAGTTTGCAAGTGATACAACAGTGATTGGCCTCATTCAAGGCAACGATGAATCAGCCTACGGACAACTAGCCTTGTGGTGCAGTCAGAACAATCTTGAACTTAACTCATTCACAACTGTAGAAATGATAGATAATTTCAGGAGAAACCCTTCTATCACCTCTCTCAATATTAAACAATACAGTATCAATAATATAGACCTTCAAATTTCTAGGTTCTATAATATCCCAAGTTCTAAAATGGTCAGCTAACATCAAAAATGTCATCAAAAAGGCACAACAAAGAATGTTCTTTTTGAGACAACTCAGAAAGCTCAGACTGCCCAAGGAACTGCTGACACAGTTCTACAAAGGAATCACTGAATCCATAATCTGCACCTCAGTAACTGTTTGGTTAGGCACTGCAACCAACTAGATAAACACAGACATCAAAAAATAATTATAACTGCAGAAAAAATAATTCCTACAAACCTCCCTTCTGTTGAAGACCTGTACACTGAACGAGCCAGAAAGAGAGCTATGAAAATAATTATAGACCCCTCACACCCGGGACATAATCTGTTTCAACGGCTTCCCTCTGGATACCACTACAGGGCATTGCAAACCAAAACTACTAGACACAAGGACAGTTTCTTCCCCCATACCATCAATCTGCTAAACGAGTAACTTCCACAACACTGTTAAATTATCTAGTGGGAATATATCATTATTACCCTTTTCATCTTTCCTAAAATAATTTTTTTTCTTCATGTATTTTAAAGCAGGATTCTTATAAATGGTCAGTATTGATTCCAAAGGCTCAATGGGACTATCCAAGAAGTCAATGTTGCTATTATTATTATTATTTGCAGTACTATTAGTTAAAATAGTATGTAGTAAATCGTTTACATTATAAATTTTGGGGGGTCGATGAGCAATCTGAAACTTCATGAAGGGAATGATGAGCTGAAGGGTTTGGGTATCAAACTACTTTTTCCTGATTGAATCTTACCTGGGTGACTGATATCGTGACACTGCCAAATAGTCAAAGCTAAAATTGCTGAACTTTTCCATTTTTGAATTGAAAGGTTAAGTAGTAAAAAGAATGTGTTAATCTTCTGTCATACTTTTATTCCTAAAACAAGAAAAAACAGTTAAAATTATCTGGTTGGGGGATGTGTTTTGGGCAGTGATCGTGTGCTATAACCCCACTGCAAAGTTTAAGGTAATAACTTTGCTCTTTAAAACCCTATCAAAATAAGTGGTCTGACTTTAGCCTGGTTTACATTTTTAGACTTTAGAAATTGTTAATAAGGTGCTGGGGGTCTGCAAACCATTGATAACCTATACCCAGTTTCATGGTTAGCCACTTCATGCAAAAGTAATTCTCTTTATATGAGTTTTTCCTAAGTGTGCCACAGCTGCTACTCCCACCGGGAGCACTCAGGTGTGAATTAAAAGCCTACCCTTGTCAACAGGTCTCGTGGCAGTTCCGCCATTGGTGCACGTAAACAGAAAGAGCTTCCAACAGAGCCCCCCTTTACAGCATATGTTGGTAACCTCCCCTTCAACACAGTTCAAGGAGACATTGATGCCATCTTCAAGGACCTCAGTGTAAGAAGTGTGCGACTAGTCAGAGACAAAGAGACAGATAAATTTAAAGGTATGTCATTTTATACCTCCCCTTTATCATAAAGATTTGGAGTTATGATAGCTGTTTCTTTGTAGAGCAGAGATTTGAAATTGGGTGTGCCTATGTGTGTATGTGTACATGTTTGACCTAAGGACCATATTTTGCTTTTCTGTGGTAAGTTAAAAAGCACATTCCAAAGAGTGGACAGGGGGTAGTCAAAATCCAAGTTCATAATAATGTAAATTATAATATAGTTTTAATGCTTAGATTTAAAAAAATCATGCCATGTATTTAATAACTCTTTTTGCCAATTAAACAATGTAATTGTACCTTTAAAGGGATCTGGGGGCCACAACCATAGCATTAGAATTAGAAGTCATGGTCTTACAGTTTCTGGCCTGGCACTCTTAACTACATCAAACTGGTTCTCACATATATTTATATTTATTTATTACATTTCAGGATTTTGTTATGTAGAGTTTGATGAGGTTGAGTCACTTAAAGAAGCTCTGACGTTTGATGGAGCAGTAAGTATAACCCTTGTGAAATGTAATTTGAGCAGAAGTAGCAGTTTTTATCTGTAATCTACTTCAGAAGAAACTATTTCTTTTTTTCTTCAACCCAACAGCTTTTGGGCGAACGGTCGCTCCGAGTGGACATAGCTGAAGGCAGGAAACAAGACAAAGGTGGCTTCGGTTTCAGAAAAGGTGGTGGTCCAGAAGACAGAGGTGACGTCCTTAGTGGCTATTTTACACATTACACATTGGAATGATTGTATTAATGCTACTTAAGCAGGCATGTCTTTGTGTGTAGCATCACGTTTCAGCAGTGCACACTGACAATCTTCAGGGATTTATGGAAGATTTAAGTACCTTCTATTAGAAAATAGGAAATGATCTAAAACCCAGCCTCAGAGCCAGGCAGATAATTTTATACTGTTAAGGAAATATTAGCAACTAGAAGCCCTATAGAAAAATAATCTTATGAAATTTCAGCAGTCCTACCCTTCACAAGACAACTGAGTGTCATTACATGGAAATCTTGGAATACATGAGCAGCTGTTTCAAAAATGCAGTGTTTCCCCTCAGCACTTATTTAGAGGATGATTAATATTCTGGAATCTAGAAATATTTTATTTCTAGCATTACTATAAGAACTTCAAAGGAGAAACTTTCAAGCAGACTGAAAGAAATGGCAAATGAACATAGAATAAATTAATTAAATTAAAAGAAGATTACTAAGGAGTTCACTGATACCTTTGATCCAGTAGTGATAAAAGACAAGTTACAGAATGTGATATGCCAACCACTGTCAAAACAAAGGTAGAGTACTTTGTTCTTAAGTCATCCTGAATTCACATAGTCCTTGGCTTACAACCATCATGGAGCCTGCCCATCTCGTGGTCATAAGCCAAGTCTTGCTGTGGGCACAGAACTAGAAGTAAAGGTCAGGGTTTTTTGGCAAAACCATTGTAAAACACGGCCATGTGACTGTCAAAAGTGGCCCGGTTGCCAAATGGCTCAAAGTTTGGTCATGAGACCAAACTTCCAATGTGTCATGGGAAGGGACAACCACCAGAACTTTTAATCTGGGTCACAAGTAACCCCCCATAGGCTTGTCATAACTTCAAATGGTCACTAAGTGACCAGTCATAAGTGGAAGACTACCTATTTTGGAATTCTAATTGATACGCTTCAGTTACTAGCTGGACATTAGCAAGGAGAAAAGTATTGTATGTTGAACAGTGGAAAAACTTGCTGGAGGTCCTTAAACAAAAGCTATCATTCCAGTAACAGAACGTTCCAAAAGTGCTGAAAATTCTTTTTCCTCCAGTCCATGCCAATTTGGATGCAGAATTCAGGAAAAACAAAATATTCCAAGTTTTCCAGAACATCCTGTCCCTGAAATTGTAGGCTTTTGTACATGTGCAAATATCGCCTAGACATGTGGGCACAATTAGTTTCCTATGTGTAGAATTGGACCAAGTAGCTTCTGGGGTTCCTTTCTTATCTGTAACTCACTGGAGTTTCTGCTGTGCTTCAGTTTGGATATCGAAAAGGCACTGCAGGCATGCTGGTAAAAGACACTGATTCTTTAGAAAGTTGTAGACATGTGCTATGTTCACAGCCCGCATACCCTGAAGCATCTTTTTGGAATCTCTTTGAAGTGGACAGTACTATGAAGCTGGAGCCTGTTTGTTTTCCTGTCTGTTCGATCTCATTTGTCTATTGGAATTGGCATGGAAACCTGTGAAACCTCATTTAGAGATCTGGATGTATATTTACCTATATTTTATCTTCACCAAAGAGGAATTGAATGTTTCTTCCTCTTTCCTTAATGTTCTTGCTTTGGCTGGAAGACAAATATAAGCATGCTGCTGTTTAAATAGAACTTTTAGATATGCTGATTGATTATCAAAAGCGTTTATTGGATCTCATTGATAATGCATACAAGAGTCAGTTATATATATAGGATAATTGCATTTGAAGACAAGACTGACATGGCATATATTGAGATTCTAAAATAGAAATTAGCAAGTAAATGATCTCTGAGTGAACAAATTAACCTCTGAACTTTCTTGAACAATTGGCAAGCTACTCTAAAATAGTCTGCTAATGCCCCTGCCTCTTTTGTTCCAAGGCTGCTTATGCCCCCTGGAATCACCTGTAGCACAACTCCCAAAAATTGGTGGCATTTTTCTGCACCACTATGAAGTGGGAAATATAGATGTTGAGTGATTAATTGACTAGAACAGTGGCCGCCAACCTTTTGGATCTCAGGTACCACTAAATTCAAATTTTTAAATCCCGCGGACCACTAATATGAATTTTTAAAAAGGTACATACATTTGTAAAATAATGACCAGAGAACGTCCATTTTATTAATATAAAAGGCACCTATTTGCTCTCTACATGGGGCTCCCTTTGAATCGCACCCAGGGACTGCAGTTGGTCCTGAATGCGGCTGTGCGGGGGATTATGGGAACGAGGGGTTGTTCTCACGTGACCCTTCTCCTGCGCGAGCTGCACTGGCTTCCTGTGGTCTTCCAGGTGCGCTTCAAGGTGTTGGTTACTATCTTCAAAGCGCTCCATGGCTCAGGACCTGTGTACTTACAGGACCGCCTATTACCTGCTAGCACCTCCCACCGACCACTGGACTTTAGAAGAACTCCAAGGTTCCTCCCTACTCTTTTATTTTGCTATAACTCTAAAATAGTTTAACTCGGGAGATTTTTAAGGGGGAAAATAAATTTCCCCCTCAAAATCTAAGAGTGTAAAAAAAGAAGAAAATCCTGTTACTTAGGCATAGCCATCTAAATGATTTCTTTCTACACATCCAGATTTCAAAGACTTGACCTATTAATCAAATCCATATGGGTTCTGCCAGATGGGAAAATTTACAGGATTAGACTTTTCTAACAGAATTAAGTCTGTTGCCTTGTAAAAAGGAGGCAACAACATGAATTCCAAAAGTCTCCTCTGGACTAAGTGATCAGTTGCATTACCATGGATTCAGTGCGGTGCTGAACTATTTGTGGTTGATAGCACTGTTAAATAAAAGAGAATCAGTTTCTTTTGGCAATGTGCTACATTTCTTGCTAATATTCTACTTCATAACTTAAGTATATACATTGATCATGAGGCTTAATAATACAAGATGCCACAACAGCGACTGATTAACAGGCTATGTGAGTTTTGCAGGAAAAGGCCTCACTTACTTAGACTTGATGAACTATCTTCATAACTTAGTGTTTTGAATGATTGTATGTAAATGATTGCCGCTTAACTTGCAAACGTGAGAGAAACTTCCTTTAAATTTTAATTTTCTGCGGGTGCTGGCTCATCATACATTTTCTTAATTGTGACTTGGATTATGCCTGGATAGTCCCCCTTCTTTGACAATTGTTATCCTTTCCCAGATTTTCAGATGTCAGTTCCACCTCTGATCTAGCCACATTCTCCTGCCGAATACAGTTGCCAGATTTAAAAGAATGCAAGGATTGTGCTGAATTAAAATAGGGGGATTTCTGACCATTGTGTACGGAACCTTCTAGAACTTCCTGCCTTCCCCATTGACTCATGCTTGTAATGTGATTTTCTTTTTAGGCATGGGCGGAAGTTTGCGGGAATCGAGAGGAGGTGGATGGGAATCCAGAGATGAATTCAGTTCTGGTAGCAGTATTTCTCTTTTTTAATATTACTTAATATTTTTGAAATCTCTTTACTGTCCCCCCCCATTATCTCCTGTTTGTCCTCAGATGTTAAGGCCAATAGAGTGGAATTTAAAATATCACTTTTTAAGAATATGGCAGTCATCTCTTTTGTATGTATTCAACTTTTGTGGAAACATTTGGTGTATCTGGCTAGGCACAGAGATCTAGGAATATGGAAGTTGGAATCCTTGAAGGCTAAGTATATGAATACATTGAGTTTGATTAATGTAAGTTCTACCATCAGCAGAACAGGTAGTTCATCTGTCTTCCTATCCTTAGGATATAGCAGCAATTCCCACTCCTGTAACTCAAGTTCAAGATAGCTTCTTTGTCCTCCCCCTTTTGAAAGCATGCTCACTTCATCCAGTTTGTCTTTACTTCTTTATTCAATTTGTATATCTACCCATCTCAGCCAAGTGACTCTGGGTGACATACAGTTCTTACTATTTTAACTAAATATGGTAAGATCACTGTTGCTTTCTTCTAGCCATACATGTTGGCAACAGGAATGGAAGAGACATGCATCCTAGATTTATTTATGTCTGATGTATAGAACTGCTTGAACTGAGCATGCTCCATGAGCCAAGCAGAAACATCCTCAAGAAGGAGTTGTGCACCTTTACTGCTCTTTATCACTATGCATAAAAAATAGTTTATTTTTTATACATAGTGTTTAAAAAATATATGCAGAAAAAATAATTGCTACAAAACTACCCTTTATTGAAGATGTGTACACTGAATGATCCAAAAAAAGAGTGGGGAAAATAATTATGGATCCCTCACACCCTGGACATAATCTGTTCGCACCTCTCCTCTCTGGACGACACTACAGAGCATCGCAAACCAAAACAACCAAACATACAGTTTCTTCCCTCATGTCATCAACCTACTAAACAGCTGATTCATAGAACAGTGTTAGTGTGAAGGGTGTCCTGACAAGATGAAATGGTTTTTGCCCGCACTTTACAAAACATGAATATTACGTACTTTAAGACTACGAATGTATCTTATTCTTATATACTTAATTGATTATACCTATATATACACATGATCGTGATTATGCTTATATTCAAACTGACTATGAATGTATCTTGATCATATTCTTGTTGTGTATGTATGTAGTTTTGAGCACTATCACTTAAGACAAATTCCCTGTGTGTCCTGACATACATGGCAAAAATAAATTCTGATTCTGATGTAGAAGGAACTTAAGAAATGTTTTCATATAATGCAAAAATTGTTCCCATTTTATAGATGGGAATTTAAGGCTGTAAGCCTCATTCTTATGCTAATACGCTATGTTTGTGGAAGAGGTTGGCAGGAATCTAGATAATGGGCTGCACAGCAGAGCAATAAGAGGCTAAAAGTATTTCCCAAATAAGTAGAGCTGTATAGTTTGTGTGTTCAGATATTTCATTCTCTCAATGAACTTGGTTTTTTCTCTTCCCCATTTTCTTTATCATCACCTATATTAATTCTAATTCTTCAAGTTAGATTGAGGTTTTCAACATCATCAGTGTGTCTCAGTGGTGAGAGATTATTACCCTTGCATCTTAATTAAGATTTAGCTAGACTGACCACTAGTAGTTCACAGGACATTTTTTCAGTTAAAAATGCATCTAAACACTAGCACCAAGAAGTAGGCTGTTAACAGAAAGGAAGCTTTGCTTCAGAAAATTCAACATTGAAATTTATCAGAAGGGGGCAATCCTAGTTTGATTGTTGGAGTCAGAAATCATAATCTTCCATTTGTATTTTAGGTGAAAAATGTGGACTTCTGCTCCTCTTGTTATATTCCACTTCACAACATCTATACATACTTTCTTTTGTCAGGAAATTTATAGTAACCAATGGATCAGTACTGATAATCATAAAAGCAAAACTAGTAATAAAATCGTATAATACAACAAAAATAGCAATACTAATGCATCAACAACCATCTAATTGTACAATTGTCCTGGTGCCAGAAAAGTCACATCTCTCACAGCAAAAGATAAGCAGTGATGAGACCTTATAGAACAAATAATGGAGGAGGTGCCAGAAGTGGAAGATTTGGTGGGGAAAATATGTTCATACTCTGCTTATATTATGGCCATCCCCTCACCGAACTGATAGAAATTTATATAAGCCTTTGTTAACTCTCTCTTTCAGGTGGGTTGTTAATAAATGTATGTGTCTCGGGAAGTTAAAAACTAGCTGACTTTTAAAATGCTGCTCTTCAGGATCTTTGAATGGCCTGGAAAAATCCTTTCTGAGCAAGGTTTTCCCTGGGGCAGAGATATCAAGAGAGCTGATACTAGATGCCATATTCTTTTTTATAGGTTTCAGAGAGGATGACTTCCTGGGAGGCAGAGGTAGAACGCGTCCTGGAGATCGACGAGGAGGTGGCCCACCCATGGGGGGCACAGGTCGTTTCAGGGATGGTCCACCAATGCGTGGGTCTTCTATGGATTTCAGAGAGCCAACAGAAGGTAGGCTGTCTTCCTTTCTTCCCTGCCCCAGGTAAGGAACCATTCAGATGTTGCTGAACTATAAATTGTAGCACCCCAGGCAATATAGCTAGTGGCGCCAGATGCTGGAGTTTTTTTGCACTTGGCCTGTATTATGTCTAAATGAGATGGCTACTTTCAGCCCAATTTTGGGGCCTACATTGCTTAGGTGCTGTGAGTACAGGAGTGTACTTAAAAGGAAGCCAAATAGGAGTCCCACGTCCAACTTCTATTACAGGTTTTAGACATTAATCTTTGAGGGTAAAAAGTCAAAAAGAGCTGGCTAGATGGAGGGAAACTTTCTGTAATTGCTTGAGGCCTATTGATGTTCAGATCTCTACGAGCTGAAGCTGTAACTCACAAGAGCCCTGTGTCTTTTAGTAAAATTTGTTAGTCAGAAAGGATTATATGAGACTCCCTATGGTGTCAGTATATTTTGTGTACCTTGGGTCATGCTATGTGACTCTTCTAATAGTTGACTGATGGTAGAAACTATAACATAATGGATAGGTAGGTGGGTGTAAGATGGATAGATGGATGGACTGACTGACTGACTGGCTGACTCACTTTCAGAGTGACTCTGATTGCCTAACCATCCATAGTTTTTGTGCAGCCCAGATCTATTCCAGTAGATTGAGGAAAATTCTAGGATAACTGAGGATTTATAGAGGGAGAAAAAAAGTTTGATGCGCCCAGTATTGTCCTCAGCTTGAGCAGATCTATCCTGTTCAAACTGCAGTAATGCCCTCTAGTGCTGCAAACATATAACTTTGCCATCAAGAGTGGTTTGTAACCCAAGTAATGCTGCTTTTCCCAGCCTGGAGTCCTTTTTTTGGGGTCATTCTCTAGACTCATTTTTACTACGAGTTCTGAGAATTGGTCCAGTACATCTGGAGGGCACCATGTTGGGCAATAATGCGCGAGGGAAGTTTTCTTTAACCAGATGTCCTTCAGGCTGTGATGGCATGTAGTCTAAACAGCTAGACAGCAAGAAACTGTTGAGAGAGGAAGATGGGTTTATTTATTTATTTATTTATTATTTAGACTTCTATACCGCTTCACACTGCTTTACAGCACTCTAAGTGGTTTGCATAGGCAGCCATATTGCCCCCAACAGTCATCAATGGATGATTGATCCTGTGAATGGCACTGTTCTTTCGTACCATTTTAGTTGGGAAAGTGGTTAGGTGTTAGGGTAGCAGCTATGCTCTCGTGATTCTGTAATGGAATAGGCAAGCTGAGCCCCGTTACACGAAATGCATTGCATGGGAGCACCTCCAGAGGTACAGGATAGGCATGATAAGGACTGTGGTTCATCCGTAACAAAGGTAGAAAAAGCAGCTGTATCACCTCTCCGTTTAATCATCTCTTCTTTTTCTTTTGGCAGAGGAAAGAGCCCAGAGGCCCAGACTTCAGCTCAAGCCCCGGACAGTCGCTACACCCCTCAATCAAGTAGCCAATCCCAATTCTGCCATCTTTGGTGGAGCCAAACCAAGGGAGGAAATAGTAAAGGAGCAAGAATGAGGGCGCTCAGGGGGCAAGAGTGGGGGAAACGGGATTGAGGGTAGGGCCGGGTGGGGGTGGGAGGAAACGCAAGACAGCCCAGAGTGTCTCACTGAGCTCAGAACATTAACCCCGCAGCCACCATTCCTACCATCTGACACTTGTCCTCCTTGAAACCGAAATGGAAAAAAACAAAACAAAAACAAACCAGAGCTTGTGAATGCATGTCAGCTGTTAACAAGTGGTTTTTAGCACATTTTTGGCTTTGCTGTATGTAGTGCCTGCATTCTCTTAAGTTCCCCAGCCCCAGACTCCCCTCGTTCCAGGCTCAATGCTGCTTCCAGCCCATGGAGCACCTCTTCCACAGGTGTGGATCTCTTTAATCCAAGGTGCCGCTTCACCTTTAACTTCCTCTCTGGCTCTCTCTTCTTCCCAGACATCTGAGTCAGACTTCAGTCCTGCTCTCGTTCCCCTCTGGCTTCCACAGTGCTTTTCTGTCCGCGGCATGTTCGACCACCCCCTGTGTCCCTCAACTCAAAAGAGTCCTGCCCAAGTGAAAATGTTGCAAAAAAAAAAAAAGCTCCTGCAACACAGAGTTAAGCCACTGGGTGCTTTGGAATAGATCCAAAATCAGTTTCTTCCAGGACGGTTTAAAATGTAAACTGCAGCAAGAGCAGGAGATGCTCTCTACCCATGGGCCTCACTGGCATTGCGCAGAGCTCTGCCTGGAGCAGGAGTTATGTGTCTGCATCTGATTCCGATGTGAAAAATGCAATTTGATGCATTCTTGACTTGGCCTGTGTCATTTCCACTAGTGCTTGGAGGTTGGTACTGTTGACATTTGTGTCAACTCTGTAGTGCTGAGGACTTTCTTCCAACATATTCTGCATTTTTTTTTCACAGAATCACAAATGGCTTTCTAACTAATTTCCTAAATAAAGTTCCCCCCACCTTTTGGGAGGTTGGAGGGGCTCTGTTTTGAATGAAATGGTGTCTTAACTTTGCCATGCCAGCATTTGATTCTTTCAGTATGTTTTGCTTTTCCTATTTAGCTCCTCCAGTAAGCAAAGGGGAGAGCAGTACATTATACCGTTTTAACTGGCATCTTAACAGCACGGAGGCCTAGCAAACTGAGGTGGCTGACAAATGTTCATTCTCCTTGTGTGTCTATGTGAATAAATTCTGCTGAAAAAAACTGAATGCAGCAAGTAAACTAGAAGGAAAGAAGCAGCACTAAACAGTGATGTAAACTTGAAGAGAAGTTTGTCGCCTGCTCAGCTGTTCAGTTTGTAGGATTTGTGGCTCAGTCTGGGCAGAGTGGGAACACCTGCAGTGCCTGACTTCAGTCCTAACATATCTTATTTGTAGCTTTGATACAAATAACAGGATAGAAACTGGCAGGTATTGGAGGCTTTCACTTCCCTGGGGCTTCCCCTCTTTTTAAATGCTAAATCTTGTCCAATTTCTAAAAACAGGTCTTTCAATTTGCAAAATCAATTAGCAAACTTCTAAGAGCAGGTTTTATTTGAATAAATAAAACAATTAGCAAAGATCTTCATGATTTACAAAAGAGCAAATGTTTCTTTTCCTGACCTCCTTATAATCTGAGCATATTTTTGAGAATAAGAACCATTTGTTTAACACTAACTTTCTTTAAGACATGCACTGTGTTGGTTGTGTTCTAAACAAAATCCACCCAATAATCTCTCTTCCACTGTAAGTAAGGAAGAACCAAGATTTTAAGAGCAAAAAACAAGATTTCTCCATGCAAGGTTCACTCAGTCGATCCATTTGATTTTTAAATGTGTAAAGAGAAATTTCCAAACACTTAACACATTCTGCTTCATGACAAAGTAAATTTATGGATATGGTATTTTGTGAATGATCTTTTAAATAAAGAAAACATTAAGTAATATTTAAGGCTGGTCTGTGTTAAAGTTTGTTGGCAATTTGGAGACAGCTCTTATCAGCAGGTTTTTTCAGTTTTTAGACTGGGGTAATGTGGAGAGCTTTGAAGGGCTGCATAAGGATGCCAGGAGTTTCATTGCTGGGTTCTGGACTCAAGGTATTTTTGTAAAGTATTCACACTTGCAAACATGTGTATCTATCAATCCTGTATGTTACTTTGGTACATTGGGAAAGGAGCAAATTATTTGTATTATGAGATTAATTCAAGGTTTTAAAAGTAAAATCCGTTCAGAAGAGAAAACAGGATTATGTTTTTATTTATTTACATTTGTTCTTTCCCTGGTATAAATTTTCAGGTCAGTTGTTTGGGTCCCAACTTCTGAAGAGACAACAGCAAATCATTACGGTACAAGATCAAATTGTGGAAGTTCAATCAAATGCAATATGAAAGGGCAAGCTAAAAAAGCAAAATAACCTTGTAATGAGCAACCTATTTCTGTTGTCAAATCTGAACATTTCAGTGCCCGATGGTCAGGCTTATAGTTGTATTATCTATATCTCTTTCAGGAAGATGTCTAAACACCACTGATCAGAACAGCAACCAGGTAGTCTAACTATTAAGGGTCTGACTAAGAGGGAACACAATTCTTTGTAAAATCTGGACTTTTCAAAACACATTCCAAGATTTCAGCTTCATTCAAGGCAGAAGTATAAATATCTTCAACAGATAGGGATGGTTGTAGGAGGTTAAGGACCTGATTTGAGCAGGAGAAACACCATTAATCCAGTGGTTAAATTCAGTATGAGGCAGTTCCCAATGTATAATTTTAAACATTTCCCCTAACAACTTTATAAGATAAATACAAATTATGTCATATTGTTTGAAAGAAATTACCATGTAAGATGTGTGTGTATCATGGGTACCTGGAGTATATTCTGAGTTGAGGAGAAAAATGGATGGCAAGGAAAAGGAAGGAGGAGAGGTGAGCAGGTGAATGATTCATAGTGTACATCAAAGCAGAGACAACATGTTCTTGAATCAAACACCTACGGTAGTATCCTAAAACTGGTTTTCTCAAGGGTTGTTGGTGGCACTATCTGTAGAACTGAAAAATTCCCCTATTCATTTTTTAAAAAGTAACCATTGCCAATGCCCAATTTCTGTTCATATATTATTATGTTTACAGATCGGCAGTTTGGTGTAGAATATAAAGGGGCACCTGAAAGAGGGTGGTGTATGCAATGTAGATTTTAAATTCTACTGTTTATCATGACTGTGAGGCCCAGAAGGGCATTACCGCTGCATCTGATTGCGTTCACCCATTTAGCACCCCCCAGGGAGCTCATGTAGCTTAAGGGGTGCCCCTTTATTTATTTATTTATTTATTTATTTATTTAGATTTGTATACCGCCCTTCTCCCGAAGGACTCAGGGCGGTGAACAGAAAACATAAAAATTTAACATTGAACTTTAAAAAATAATATTCTTTTCTATTCTATTTTATTCTATTCTGTTCTGTTCTATTATAGGTTCACAGTAATAATGTAGTCCCATAATAGATAAATAAATAACAGAAGGAAAGCGTCAGTAAAAGAGGCCGGCAGAATAATCCCTCTCGGGCTGTGTGTGTCCAAACTCCCACATTTAATCAGATGCTTTAGGTGAATTTTTATTTTGCTAGCAGAGGCTCCAGGATGATTTTGAGTCACTTGGTGGAATTGTAGAAGTTGAATAAATAAATAAAATGGTCTTGCTAAGTGACAGAAGGGACAGAGAAAATTCCAGGGGAGACAAAGCCAATTTTGAGACAGGGAATTGCCCTCTGGACAGGGTTTTTTTTGGGGGGGTGAAGAATGACAGAGCAGAAGAAATTCTGATTCTGAAAAGGCTTTGTCTCAAAACTGCTGGACCAGGTAAGAGTTGTAAGAACAGGGAGAAATTTTAGGGACCTTCCTCACGAATATAAAGCTTTACAAATTGAGATGTTTGGATCAAATAGTTCCTTGCTTTGGGCCTAGAAACCTCACATTGTTCAGTGTGTGCTTTTATAATACACAATTGCTTTTTTTTATTTGTATATTTTTATGACCGGGCAAGGACCTAGAAGAGGAATTATGGTACAGATAGTCCTTGGTTTAGGAGAGCAAAAAGGGGACCAGAATTTTTGTAAGTAAGAAAAATGGTCCTTCAATGAGTCCAAAATGTACGACCTTTTCTCGCCACGGCTGTTAAGCAAATCCCATCCGTTGTTAAGTGAACCCCAAGGTTGTTAAGCAAATCCAGCTTCCAGCTATTGAATTTGTGTCTCAGAAGCCACCTGGGAAGGTCAGAAATGGTGATCCCTTGACCCGCCCCCCTTGACTGGACAGAAGTCATGTTGTAATCTTGAACAGTCACTAACTGAAGAATTGGAACTGAAGAACTACCTGTATTAGAAGGAAGGTCAAGAGATCATTTTCCTGAGTTCCAGGCCACTTTTAGAGTTCTCTTTTCCTTTCTCTAGCTTGTTTCCAGCTAAACCCCCAACCCTAGGCCCAAACCCCACGGAAGCAGCCTCAAAACCTCGATCTGTAGAGCTTTACTCGTGAGGAAGCTAAACTTCCTCCCTGCTCTTCAAGAGAGAAAACGTGAAAAATCGATCCAGATTTATATCCAGTGTCAAAACCGACTAATACCAATCACGCTGACAGGTGTGGGGGGGGGTCCCAGTTTCTCTGGAGAACACAGTTGGAAGCCCCCTCGTTTCTCGGCTCCCATGGAAATCCCAGAGGCTGTCAAAAGGCCTTCGGCTTGGCCCCTTCCCCAAATGAGGAAGGGCCTACACCCCCAGAGTAACACTTCCCTTTGACTCGCCCCCCCTCCCTCCTTCAAGCGGGCCACTAAGACGCTTTAGTCCAAAGTAAATCGGAGAGAGAGAGAGAGAGAGAGAGAGAGAGAGAGAACGTTTCTTTGCTTGCTGCCTGCCCAAGGTGCTAGTCCTCTCCGCACCTCGGCTGCAGCCAACCCAACCGACAAATAGCGGCGAGCCGCAGGAATTCGAATCGGATGTCCCCCGTTTCACGGGAGCCGGTTTGAAACGAAGGGGGAAAGCGTAAAAAGAGCCAATTTTCCCCACTCCCACGCCCTCCCCACGAGAAGGGGATCGACCGGAGATCTCCGGAAGGAAAGCAGACCCCGTTTGGATCTCGGATCCTCGCGGAATC
>JANHFO010008664.1:378468-399235 GCA_032468095.1 Pareas carinatus | reverse complement strand
TCAATTTCATGGAAGAGTTTTTCCACGAACCAGAGGGGGACGGGGGGGGGGGGGAGAGAAAAGGAATGGAGACTCTGCTCTGGAGGAAAGAGAAGCCTTCCCTGGAGGGGGGAGAGAAGAGATGGCCCTCTCTTGGCCTTCCAGCAGAATGGGCCGGGGATCCAGTGCGTTGGGGGTGATGGTGCTGAGAGGGCTGTTCCAAAGAAGAGGGGAGATCAGTCTTGCACAGGCAAGAGAGGGATTCCCTTGGAGATGCAGTGATTGGGGTGGCTTCTCCCTGTCCCACCCCCTCTCCAGTTGCAGGTGGGGCTGGCTTGCTTGGTTTGGGGGTGGAGGGCTGCACGATGGGAGTCTGGGCCGGGGTAAGGTGCTGGGAGTGTGTGACAGGGAGATGCAGTCAGTTGTGGACAAGTGGGAAGCATTGTGCATTGGGCCTTGGACGGGACAGCTTCTGCCCTGCCCCACCCTCTGCCTGGTGTGCCTTTGATTCGCCTCCAACTGCATGGCCCGGTTACTGGCCCTCTGCAGACTGGCACCGATCCGCAGACTGGGGGTTGGGGACCCTGCTCTACAGGTTTTGGACTCAACACGCCTGTTACTGTTGGTAACTTACCTTTGGTTTCTTTTGCCATAGTCATTTACTTTTATTTGTGATTTTCTCCAGCTCTTTCTCTTCTCTTCTGCTGTCGCCAAGTATTGCAATGTCCACTATTATTATTTTGAGACAGCAGCAGTCATTCCTATCCAAGGAAGGCTATTAATTTTAAGTGAATTTTAAATGTGTGGTATTTATTTATTCATTGTTTTAATGTTTTATATGGTATTTTAACTTATGACTGCAAGCTGACTAGAGACATCTCGGTGGAATGGGCAGCATAGAAGTTTAATAATAAATAAAAACTAGTTCCTTGGCCAAAAAAGCTGAAAAGCAGAAAGATAGGTTTTCTGCATATAAAAGGGTCAGAAATAGGATTACACATTTTAGCTTGTTTTTTGGATTCTAGAAGGCTGGAGACTAGTTCTTTTTTCAAAAAACTGAATTGGAAATTCCCTATTCCACCCTCAGATATCCATAGCTGAAGGATATGAACTAATCTAAACAGATTAACAAATCCATGGGTTAGGACTGTGAACAAATTTTAACGATAAAGTTGGAACAAATTTGACTTTTAGTATAAAGAAGACATATTAATGCTGACTCATAGAGGAGAGTACAGAAGAAAGACTGAATCTAATGGGCTTGAGAACTATATTATAAAGTTACCAAACATAAATTCAGAAGACAATATTTGTGATGATTTAGAGCAGGGATGAGCAATTTTGAAGAGCAAGATCTGGACTTAATAGGAGGAGTGTGGGTAGAAGTGAACGCTACAAAGATGGACGGAGCCATGTATGGAATAAGGGCAAAAATGTTGTTCTGAAGGCAAAGGGTTTATTTATATTTTCAAGTGGGCTATGTTTATTTGAAGGTTTGTACTTTAACATTTACATCTATCCCTCTACCTTAACATGACAGGAAACTGCTGATCAGATGAGTCTGAAAGTTATAAAAAAAAAAGCATTGAGGGTTGCAGATTGTCTACCTCTCTACTAGAAGAATGGTGTTTCCCTTCGTTTCAGAAGTTTGTTTGTGGTGATCCCATCCATTCACTTCCTTTTAGTGCTATCAAAGAGGCATTACTTTATAATCTTGGCTAAATAATTTAAGAAAGAAAGACTATTTCGATTCTTAAAAATATGAGAGGAAAAAATGTATCCACATTGATGGACAATACCATTGGTATAGCAAAATTTATGGTTGATAGTTTTTATAACAAAGATTTATTTCACTGTAAAAAATACAATTCGGATGAGAAACCACAGCTTTGACAATTGTATTTACACCCACCAAATATATGCTAAGCCATGAACTCATACTTTGGTTGCACAAAGCAGTTAGTCGGTTTGCAAAATCTCTTCCTTATTGGCCAATTTGCCGTCCATCCTCTCAACTTGTGGTGGGAGCAGCCGTCTTCTGACAGAGGCGGGCTAGCAATCCTGCCATTTGTAGGAGCGAATTTACACCTTCTACTATCTTCATGTGCGTATAACCGATTTCCTAATCATAGAGGGGGAAAAGTATATTAAATTCAAACGAGCATCCTATTTTTCCTGTTGTAAAGGTACAACATTTCAGTGTAAACTCGTGAAATCACAACAGCTACTCAAATGCAAACTGAGATGTGGAAGAGGAAACCACACAGAGGAAATACCTGAACCAAACAAGAACATCCCACCCTTGAGTAAAGCAACAAGTGTTACATCTCGCCCTAAAACTATCCTCGGGATTCCCACCATCATTTGATGGAGACAGTTGCATACAGGCAGTCCTCGACTTACAAGCACAACTGAAAACAAAATTTCCATTGCTAAACAAGACAGTGAGCTTCGAACCATTTTACGGCCATTCTTGCCAGTTGTTAAATGAATCGCTGCAGTTAAGTTAGTTAACATGTTTGTTAAGGGAATCTGGCTTCCCCATTGACTTTGCTTGTCAGAAGGTCAGAAAAGGCAATCACATGACCCCGGGACACGGCCCCAGTCATAAATACAGGTCATCTTCAAGGAAAGTCATAGAAAATCCAGTTGCCTTTTGAAAAAAGCACCTTTGGGACACCCATGATCTGGATGACTGAGAATCTCCACAGCCAACGCAGCCTTTGGTAAGAGTTCTCCATCACTGCCAGACCCAGAGGCAAAATGGAAGAACTATGTCTTCGTTGACTTCCTAAAGGTTGGGAGGGTCAGGACCAATTTAAGGCCCCAGTAAGGGGGACCACCGTAATGCTGCACGGCGTGGGTGCCACAGCAGAAAAGGCTCCCTTCCTGGACCCTACTAAACAAAGCTCCTTGCCCAATGAGATCCACAACATGCCTTTCCTGCCAGTTCTCGCAGAGACCAGGCGAAGTTGATGCATGTCAAGTTCCCTCAAGCAGCAAGACTTCGTTACGGTTCCTGCCCTCTGGAATGAGATATCCCAGAGATCTGTTTAGCTACCTTCCAGCCCCACATTTTTTTTTAAAAAAAAGCAGCTACTCTCTCAGATCTTTGAGTAGAGTGTTTCTGGACTTCTGGGAGATTGGTTGTTTGTACTGGGCACTTAGATTGTTTCAACTGTTTTTTTTAATGTTTTCCTATCGCAATTGTAAGAGCATTCAGAGTAATTCTACTAAATAAAGAAAATAAAAATGTCCAATGGGCACACGCATAATACGTGGCATGGGGTGGGGTTGAGTAAGGCAGCTTCTTGAAAATCTGAACATTCTTTTATTTCTTAAAATGGCCAATTGCTCCTAAATGATTCCATGGATGAAGAAATCTCCTCAAGTGGAGCAAGAGAGTTAGAGATGTTTTGTGCAATTTTACTTTGGGAAGTAATGGAATATATTAGTACCTTTTCCGCCTACCTGAGGAAGAAGCCTATATAAGATTATACATGGATCTATATAAAGATGTTAAAAAGATTCCTTCCTGAGGTACTTGGATTGCAAAACCAATCCTGTTGCTTACATCAGCAACTGCCACAAATTCTAACCTTAATAAACTCCAACTTCAGATATTCTGCCATTTGGAATGTTTTACAGACTCGGAAAATGTTGCTGATGATGTCTTCAGGTGAATAACCAAGCTTCCACAGATGAGCAAGAATCTGAACACAAAACAAAATTATTACTTGACTTCTAACAGCTTTAAAGACATATATCTAATTTTCTCAAACACTATTTTTTAAGACAGCTCAAACATAAATGTAAAGCAACATCACCACAATGAAATCATAAAGATAGTCGGCTTCAAAAAGGAAAACAGAAAAGAAGACTTAAGACTTAAAAGTTCTTTTCTACGAATCCAGCCAATTGTTTCCTATACAACATATAATTAAAGTCATAGTCTACAGCAGGGGTCCCCAACCCCCACCCAGCACATGGACCAGCACCAGGCTGTAGCATAAGAGCAACTGGGCCGCTCAAAAAAGTCAAGTTCCATTGGCGGATGCAGGCAGCACACAAAACCATGCCCCCTCCAGTCCACAGAAAAACCTTTTCCCGTGTAACCCATCCCTGGTGCCCAAAGGTTAGGAGACCACTGGCCTCAAGTGATACGCTATTGTTAGCTCTTTAAATGGTTGTGAGAAAGAGATCCTTTTACAGTCTTGGTTCTTGTCCTATGCTCAGACCAAAGCATCAAGAAAGCCAGAAAACAAAAGACGTGAATGATATGCATTCCTCTTGGTCCCACCTTATAAGCTTCGTCGACATTCGCATTGACACAATGGCCAATCATCTCCTTCACCAGCAAAGGATGGGGCTCATCACATACCTATGGCAAAAAACAGAAGCATCATGACAGCCAAAAGCCCCCACTGCCACTGAAAAGAATTTGAAAGCCCCCAATGCTATTGAAAATGGTTGTGATCCATCTCCATAAAGAAAGATCAATCTATTTAAACAGTGTTTCTCAAACTTAGCAATTTTAAGATGTGTGGACTTCAATTCTCAGAATTCCTCAGCCAGCCTTGCTGGCTGGAGAATTCTAGGAGTTGAAGTCCACACAACTTAAAAGTTGCCAAGGTTGGGAAACCCTGATTTAAACTATATAGTCTCTTAGGCTGCACAGCTTCCAAAAGATCTATTGTAATATAATATGAGAACTATTAGTCTGCCAAAGTGGAACTGGTTAAAGATAATTTCATATGACCTCAGTAAAACGTAGACCAATGTCTTAAACAATATCTTCAGTCTCTTTGTTTCAAAGGAGCAAAAAACAAAAAGTTAAATGGGTAAAACAGATCCACTTTTCCTCTCAGGAAATTGACGTCCCAATTCATGATCTACATCTAAGCTCTTTCATGAAATTGATTGCTTGCTTGCATTAACAGTGACCAAAGTAGATGGGTAGAGTGTTTAAAATTCTGGTTGGGAAAAAAAATAGCAAGCTGACAGTAGACAGTATTGAAGGAGGTAGATCTAGAGTCTGATCTAGCATAAAACAGCTTCCCATGTGACAGGACCTTAGAAGAGAGAGGTCGAGTGGGAATACCATGCAGGATAAAGACTTTCTTCATGGAAGGCATTCTTAATATCAGTTTTTTTTCAGAGGGGGTGTTAAAAAAAAGCAGCAAACAAAAGGTGCCTAATGCAAAAGAATCATGCTACCTTTAAATGCGAGACAATAAAATACATTTTAGGAGGTAATTTTCTTAACCTATAGCACACAACTCCCCCCAACATTTTGCTGAGACTTTACAATCCTGAACTATTACAAATCTTACTCTCACGAGCGTAAGAAAAATTTCCAATACAAGAGAATATAGGTAGCTCAGGGCTGAACTGCGGGGGTCCTTGGTACTGTTTGAGCTTAGTGATTTGCTTGCAGGCATTTCATTATCCAACGAGGTAACATCAAAGAAAAAACTTTAATTAACCTTAAATACATTCTCGCTATTGATGAAACCAAATCCGGAATGGGTCGATTGCAAGTTGTTCAGTGCCTGTTAAAAGAATGAAAATCATACCATCATTACGATATATAAAAAAGGTTATTCTTAAAGTTTACAGGGCCCTGCGCATGCTCAAAAAGAGTAGCGATAGCAGGTGATGATGTCAGAGGGCCCTGCACATGCCCAGAGAGTAGTGGTGCCAGGCGATGATGTCACGAGCCACGACTCATTAGCTGCGACCCGTCCAGGCACTCAGTGCCTAAAAGATTAGCCATCACTGGCATAAACCAATGGCCCGTGGACTAAAACATTGGAGAAAAATCAGGAAATGTAATATTACAGAATTGCATATGGCAACCAACAGCTTCCTCATACTAGACTACATAGGAAGCCACTTAATATTTTACACAGGACCATCTCCTGAATAGTTATAATCCAGGGTGCTGAAAGAAATGTTTAATGACTGTAGAAATATTACAAATCATTGCAATCACCAGGATGGCAGACAATACTCTCACTTTGGTTCTATCTGAAAAGGCCCAACCCATTTTCACTTTGGGATAACATCAACAATTTATCCCAAATGAGTGGTCTTAATATATTTAAACCTCGCTGAAGTATCCAATTCGAAACATTTCTGGGAAGAAGCCGTAGTACGTGCCCAGGCATATGTTAGACAATGGGCCAACTCTTTTCTCCAAAGAGGGCAGCCACAGTCAAGCTTCATGACAAAAATTTCCACAAAGCTTTCAAGCGGATTCTTGAAATTATAATGCATTTACAAAAGAGATTGCATGGTCAGCAGTAAAAACTGTCACAAGTAGGAAGACTTGACTTCTATAATGCAAGTTAATCCAACCATTAATATCTGGGTAATAATATTGGGACAAAGGCAGGGGAAGATTGGGGGTGAAGAGATGCTTACATTTTCAAATCAGTAACTTTCTTGTAAAGCCTTTGTGGTGGTTTTTGTAACATCAATATCTCATCCGCACTGTCACCAGCAGAGTTCGTAAGCTTTTGCTGTCCATCTGTTTCTCCAGTGCCCAGTTTCACCCAATGAAAACAGAGGAAAGTACCATATGGCAAAGCTATTTAATTTTAGCCATAGCAGATTCACGTCTCAACTTTGGATGCTGACACAATTAAAAAAGAAGCTGCAGGAAGACATTACCCACCTGCCTCATGTCTCCCTGGGCTGTGAAGATAATGGCTTCTAGACCATCATTTGTATGTGGTACGTTCTCCTTCTGAATGATTTTCATTAGCCTGGTAAGAATCTGGGCATCTGTTAGCTTGGTGTATCGCAGAACTGCACAGCGAGACTGGATGGGTTCTAGAGGGCAGCGAATTTAGAGGTGAAATTCCATTTATTTCTTGTCTTATTTTTACAAACATACCTAACACAAGAAGTCCTCCACTTAACGACCACAACTGAAACCCCAATTTCCCTTGCTAAGTGAACAGCTGTTAAGTGAGCTTTACCCCATTTTACAACCGTCCTTGCCACAGTTGTTAAGTGAATCACTAGAGTTGTTAAGTTAGTAACACAGCTGTCAAGTGCCTCTGACATCCCCATTTGACTTTGCTCGTTACAAAAGGGGATCCCAGGATCCCAGGACACGGCAGCCGTCATCAAGCCGAGTCATTTGCCAAGCATCTGAATTTTGATCGTGTGACCATGGGGATGCTGCAATGGCCGTAAAGTGTGAAAAACGGTCATAAGACACTTTTTTTCAGTACAGTTGCAACTTCGTACAGTCACTAAACCAACTATTGTAAGCCGAGGACTACCGATACACCTCTGTCTTTCTCCCCCCTCCCCAATAACCCCCCTCTGAGGTGAACAGAGTTAAGAGAGAGTGACTGGCCCCAAATCATCCAGCTGGCTCTCATGTCTAATTGTTTTCATGCAATTTAATGTGTTAAATTAAATGCAGAGCTTTTAGGAACACTGGAACCAAATCATATTCAGCATCAACCATTTGTCCGTTTATCTTTAAAACATCTACAGTGACCAGGAGCAGGGGCCAGGATTTGAGAGAGGAATCTCACCTAACCCTGCTGTGAAATGCCAGGAACTGAACCTACAGTTTTGGTTCTATTGTGGGAAGATGGTGTCTTCTCCCATTGCAATTTGGCCTATGTACTTTGCCTTGTATAAAAGCAAATTGGTTTTAGCGCTCGTGTGTCTGTGTGTAATGCGGCAGAATGGTTACCATCCTTTCTGGATTTGAATTCCAAGCTGCAATCAAGCCTACCCTCTCTTACCAAACCAAGGCCACAGGTATCCAGGAATTGCTCCTGCCGCACCTTTGTTTACGCCAGAGTCCCCGGCTACATCATTCCTTAAAGGTATTCAAAACCGGTATTATGTTAACGTATGCACTGCTCTTCCTACAAAGGGAATCCTCTATTGATTGTTTTGCTATACGCCTTGGTTGCCATTTTGTATTATAGATTTGGTTTTTATATATTAGTTTTATGATGACTTTTTTCTTTCATCAATTTTATTATTTAATTAAATTTATATGCTGCCCATCTCACTGCCCCTAGTGACTATTTATTAAACCATTTAATTTAATTAATTTGCTATTAACTGTTTGGTGCCCAGAGTTTGGCTGATTGAGTTGGGCGGTTTCATATAGAAAAATCTATAGTAAAAACACAGTAAAGCAGTAATAATATAGTGCTTTTACTACATCTAAAGCACAATTAATTAAAAAGCAGTCATGCTGGAAACATTCCCTTACAAATGCCCCAACAAATAAGCATGTGTTGCGCAACTATTTAAAAGTAGATGGCACAGGAAAACTCACATCTTCTCCTTTGAGTGTCACACTTAGGATGCTACATTAGAAGGCCCCACATGAAACTACAAGTCAGAACCACAAGAAGGACCTCCCTGTGATGCTTGGATACTATTGAATCCAATGACCTTTGAAAGTATTTTTAAAGTCCTTTGATTTTTTTAAAAAAAAGGCTGCCACCCACTGAAACCATGTACTCAATAATGGGACCAAGATCCAGTACCTACATAAAGAGACATATAATCACATCAGGTTCTTTTTCTTAATTAGATTAACTTTAGAATATGCAATTCCACACTTCTTCAATTAGTCAGGCTTCAGACCTCTCCAAACACTGTTTGCAGCACAGTTATTTATTTACTCTGGTTCAGAGATTCTGGGATTATTCCGCCTTTTGACCCAAGTCCAGTTTTCATATTATTAAATATTTATAGAGTATGAGTTGATCTCACATCACTGTAGCAGGGTTTGCAATCCATGGTATATAAGTCTAAATAATAATAAATAATAAATGGACTGTTTTTGAAGGGGAAGATCTGCTGCCAATGCATATGTTGCAGGTGGCTATCGCAAAGGCTTCTCACATGATCCTCTCAGTGATGTGCCAACTAATTATAAACAATGCCACCATGGATGAGTAGGAACATATCCAATCTCACAAAGCATTTTACACAGTGGTTTTCAAAAAGTTCAAGACTGCTCTACAACTGCAATTTTACAGCAGCTTTTCAAACTTGGCTGTTGTTAGAATGTCTGTATAGATGAGTTAGAGCCAAGAATAAACTTCTGAGGCAAGTCCATGCGAAGTTTCAAATGTAGAACCTCTGTCACTCCCGCCTGCTCTTTTACACCAGCTTCTAACGATGGTGCCTTATAAGAATTCTCTTCAATCTTGTAAAAAGACATTTAATGCCCTTAAGCTTCTATTTTTATTTTGATGCGTGCATTGTGATACAAACATTTATTTCCGATCTAGGAATAAGTGAGAGAGACCCACCCCTCCTTTCCAAGTGGTCCATCGTTCTTACCTATGATTTTGTCTGAAGCATTGCAAGCCAGAGCAAAACGAGTAGTTTTAGAATAAATTTCCATAGTGCGTCTCAAAGCTTGCTGGGCTCCATCTGTCATGCTGGTGGAGGAACAGTAAAAAAGGCAAAACAAACATATGTCATGAAAGCTCACCAAAATGCTTGTCATCGTTGGACAATACACCTCATCCAGGACATGCTGTTTACTATTGTAAATTGTTACACTCAGGAACTTCTGAAACAGATTCATTGTTCTTATTTATGCTGCAATTATTGCCATATTGCAGAAACCGTATTTACAGGTACACCTTGTTTACTGATTGTCTCATTCGATGGCCATTCAAAGTGACCAATATTACAGTGATGTGTCTTTGCCTAACCTATTGCCCCACTTTGCGGAGCAGGGAGATTGGAGAGAATGGGATGACAAGAGAGTGAGAAAGCATATACTTTGAAAGAAATATAGTGGCACTTGGGGTTTGAATCACAAGCTACAGAGACAGCCCAGTATATTCCTTATTGTGTGCCTAATTATTCTCTTGTCGTCCCTTCCTTTCCAATGAATGCAAATACAAATATCCTTTTGCTAATTATCCCAGTACTAGGGTGAACACCCCAAAGGGCAAGGTAGTGGGGGGGAAAGAAAGCAGTCGCAATCCTGTGATTTTTCATTTAACCACAGCTTTGCTTAATGAAATCGCTTGTCCCAATTGTGGTCAGTAAACGAGGACTACCTGCATGTGTTCTTTTGGAATGCACCTTGTGCTTTATACAAGCTGTGCCATGAAAAAACAGAACCACGCTATCATGCATGCAGAAAAAAGTGTGAATCAAGCAAAAAGGTAGCAAAGGCTTAACTGTCTAAAGAGATAACTATTTCTTTTACTCTCACTACAAGAATAGTGGACACTTGGACCTTTGGACCACATGTGGCTTCCTCAGCTTTCAGTTTGTCTATCAAAGCCCTCCCAAATTTCATCAACAAAATGGGGTACTTTTTGGTAACATGTTTCTTTTAAATTAATTTCAAATTGGTAACATAATTGTATCGGTGGATATGCCTCCTGTGGTTTCAGAATCTAAAATAGGAAGTACAGTGAACAGTCTTTAATAGTTTGCGCGCTTCTGCACAAATGGAAGAGATAGGAAGAGGGCTTTCCTTTGCTGGAAAGTGCCCAGCCTTGTGTCTTAGTAAGAAATGAGCTGAGGCAGGGTGATCCCATCACTATGCAGACAAATAACACAACTGAAAATGGAGAATATGTTGATAAAGACTCTTAGTCATCCAGACAAAGGTGTCAGAAGGTTGAATCATGGCAAGTGGACCAGTGTTTGTTAGCTTGAGATATTTCACTGCTCATTTAGGCAGATTTATCAGTCAGAGCAAATCAGTTAGGCAAAGAGTCATTGGAATGTACCAACTCTTGCCACATCAACCTCAGAGGTTTCCTCCCTAAAATGCGATGACATATTGTGAATGAAGTATCCAGGCAAAGGTGTCAGAAGGTTGAACCAGACACCTGGACCAATCCTTGCTAGCTTGAGATGTCGTACACAATAGAGAAGTAGAGCTCTTGCAAGTATTTAAATAGTTCCTTAGAGAATCGCTCTGAACAGAAAGTTAGGCAGCATATAAATTTAATAAAATGAATAAATGATTAAATACTGTGAAATTAATGCTCTTCAAATTCATGAGTAATCATGCAATATAGGTGACTGTTGGGGGATGACAAAAAATCCACTCACCTATCTGCTTCATCCAAGATAATTATTTTATGCCGGCCTTTTGGAAGTGTGACTTTTTGCTGCGCGAACATCTTGATTTTGTTCCTGACAACATCAATGCCTCTGAAAGTAAAATGCTCAGTTATTACTTGCTATTCCCTGCTATTAAACCTCAGGAGGGGGCAGCATGATCTTTGCAAGCTATTCTAGGAGGTCTTGCTTGTTGAAGAAAGGAGTAAATTGCTTAAATGCTACATAACCCAACTCTTCCTCTAACCTTTGACTCACCTGTCATTTGATGCATTCAACTCCAAAACGGCATCCTTCAATGCAGAGCCCAGAAGTGCACGGGCCAGACAAAGAATGCTGGTGGTTTTGCCAGTTCCTGGTGGGCCCTTAAAAAATAAAATAAAAGGATTCCAAAAGATTTAGTTGTCATTGTTAGGAACAACCTGGAACTTAGAAATTGTGATGTTATTTCATGAAACATATCACCCTTAAACCCTTAAAGGTTTAAGTCTAGAAAAGTTTGCAGACTTAAAATATAATCAGTGACGGTTAATTACATGAGT
Source organism: Pareas carinatus (assembly GCA_032468095.1). Taxonomy (NCBI): domain Eukaryota; kingdom Metazoa; phylum Chordata; class Lepidosauria; order Squamata; family Pareidae; genus Pareas; species Pareas carinatus. Next base: position 387,620 of record JANHFO010008664.1, on the reverse strand, counting down.
TATTGGCACACAAAAAACACAGTAATACTGTATTTTATTTTATTTTTAATTTCTTTTTATTGGTTTTCAATCAGCTATAAAATTTACAGAATGAAAAAAAATTGCTTTCATTGATTTTATGAATGAAAAAAAAGAAAAGGAAAATAAGAAGGATCAGTAGTACATACATTACTTTCAGATAATGGTCTCTTGTACTTCATATACATACAATGTATTTTCCCTGATCATAGATATATTTGATTTTATTATTTAATTTCCATTTATTAACTGCGGTTTCAATTTACTTCACTTACTTACTGTATTTTATTAATGGTTATTTAAGGGACTGTCTCGCCCCAATTTTTTCTACCTGTTCTATCTGGCAGGAAGAGCGAACTCTAGGTACAGTCAGCTAGGGAGTATTGGGAATCACAAGGAGAACATTTTCTGTCATGGCCCCCACCCTTTGGAACATTATTCCCCTGTGATTAGATTAGCCCAGTCCTTGCTGGACTTTCAAACTTGCTTTTTGCCTTACCCTGGAGTCCTGGGACTAGATTAGAGTCTTTCTCCTACCTGTGTGGATGATAGGTTAGGTTATGCCCAGTTGTTAAGTGTTTCCATTTTTATTTGCTCTTATAAATATTTTGCATTTTTATTTGTTTTATTGTAAGTCACCTAGATTCACATAAAAGTGAGATGAGTGGCTGTTTAAAATGATTGCATGAAAGAGTGAATGAATGACGGGATTCTCATCACTATTTTATTTTCCGTCTTTGACTTAATTTTTTAAGATAGCATTTAGCTTGGAAACAAACTACTTTGTCAATACTCACAGCAATAATAATATTTGGAACATTTCCTTCCCTTGCAAACACCTAGGGAGAGAGAAAAAAGGACGACAGTTAATTAGAAATGCAAGTTTCTGAACTTGGAAATTATGTACTCCAAATTTTGGAGATTTATGTCCATACAGCCACATCAATGTTTCAAAATCTCTTACAACCTTCTGCTCTGTCAACACCTTTTGCCTTCCTTAATGAGCTGCCATGCCTATCAGCTAAACAAGTTCTCTTTTTTGAATTTTATATAAGGTTTTTCAGGTGGTAATATAAGAAAAGGAACCTCTTGCTTTTCTCTAAGTTCTGTGCTACCTTGTTTGAGTCGTCATCTTGAATCTGTACTGAGCAGATAATGAACAAGGAATTCCAAGCAATATGCTGTCACTTATGGTGGTCAGACAAGCGCTTAAATACAGGGATTGTATCCAATATTTAGCCATCTATTCCTTTTTTTTTTTACCCTTTTGCTTGTCTCATGGTGAACAAAAAGACATAAAAGAGAGTATCAGCAAATGATGTACCCTCTGTGATTAAGTGCCAAGAACCAAAATAATTCAGAGCCTTTATATTAGCAGCACTTTCTAAACTGGGTCTAGAAACTTTGTTTGAAGTGAGTCCAGCATAGAGCACTGGAGCACTGACTGTAGTCATAGGCAACCAAGAATTCCATGCAGATATTTGGATACTCTCCTCTTCTAAAGCCAACAAAGAAATGCAGCTCTCTTTCATTTCTGTGTCAGTTCACTGCAGGAAAATAACTCCCCTATTTACAAGACTACCTAGACCGTATTTATGAATACATCTTAGAATTTCACAGCCATTGAAAACAGCATTCTTACTATAAAGTGGTTTCCATACCTCTAGTCTGCTAACAGTATCTTCATTGCCAACAATTTCCGACATCTTCATTGGCCTGTATTTTTCAACCCTATTAGACAAGACACATTAACAATCTCCCCTGTGCCAATAAGCAAAAGAAAGGAGTTGAAAGAGGTTGAGAAACTGTAGGGAACTGAAGTAGAAATGGAAATTTTGAAACCAGTACTGGAGGGGAGGGGGGAGCAGGAAAAAAGAGTTCCCTCCAATTTGGCATCGTCTTGTTGTATTAAACATTGTATTTCCTGGGTTCTTACAATAAACTAAATTCAAAATTGAAGATTAGGACAAAATGCAATGGCTGATTTCACATAGCTTATTATGCTCACATCATGACTCCCACTTGGAAGGTTGAGAGTTCAATCCTAGATAACAGCAGATGTTTCTCTCCTTGGGTACAAAGAGAAAATATCTGCTGCAAACTCCACATAAGCATCAGGAAGTGCATCTGGCCAATAAACACTCAGCTCCATCCAGTTGCCCCGACTCTACTCTGAATTAAAGGATTGCAGGTTCGTAAAAATTGAGTATTACGTCCACATCATATCATGATGATGTCCTGGTTCCTACAATATCCTGATCATTTTGTGAAAACTCAAGAGATCATTGTCAGAAAACAAAGGGGCATGTTGGCTGGTTAGAAATTACACATTAGTTTGCAGCCTAAGATATCATGCATTGTATTCCCTTGTTAATAATTGGGCTACTATATATTGTACATAAGTGCTTGGTAATATAGGCCTTTACCTTTTTCTTTTCTTTTTTTACAATGATATAAATGGACAATGCTTCTTTTTTTTCTTGATGAAAACTCAATAAAAAGATTTTTTTTAAAAATGAACAAAGTATTACTTTAAATGGCATGGTATGAAATACTACATCACTTTATATGCAAACATTCCAATATTTTATAACTTTTGCTGTACTGAATAGACTATTACAGACATTGATTGATACTGTTAAATCTTGATTTATATGTAAAAGTACAGTTTCTTTCATAATGTGAATATATTCATCCCTTTCCATTTGGGGCACAGTAGTGCTGATAGCACAAGTTTCATCAAACTTGGTGGAGTTAAAATTCATCTTTATTTCTCCTTTCTGTGCACCCATTCAAGTTTTGAAAAAAATTACCACACCATCTATCCATATCATCTTTCATTTTATAATTATTACCTTTCAGTTTCATTGAAATGTATTACGTATAGAAGGTGGACAGGGAACTCTACAGATTTAAGCTGATCCAGGGAAACTAATGGAATCAATGGCCAGAAACTTACTTACATTCATTTTACATCAGAAGCCAATAGCAGTGAAAATTGTATGACCTGTATTAAATGGAAAGAAAGAATTACAAGAAAAAGATGATTTCTTCCACTTTTTAACACTTACTTAAAATGAAACAAGCTAAGGTCTTAAGTCTGAGGTGAAAATTGATGTGGGTTTTGGCATGCGTAATTTTTTTTGCCTGTATTTTTAATATAGGTGAAATTGTACCAGAGACAGTCTTCACATTGCAGATGCAGATGGCTGAAGATAGTTCTCAATTACATTGTATTGTTTTTATTATTTTTTAAAATAGTTAAAGAAGAAATAAGTGAAATAAACATTTTAGAAAGATACCAGTAAGTGGACAGAGAAGTTGCAAAAGTTATATAGTTGCTGCTTCCTATATCATTGCTAAAAATTAACCATAAAAAAGAGAATATATTTTTAATAGAATGGAAAAAGATTTTATAGAATCTTTGAGCTGAATACCAATATATCTACTATATTATTCTTTAAAGATAAAACTATTAAAACTGTTGAGGAACTATTAAAATATTAGAGGTAAATATAGTTGACAGTCATCTTAGAAAATGAACATCAGGAACTATGTTACGTAGACTGAGGTACAATTTGTGTGATTCATCTATAGTAACAAAGCATTTGCTGCATTAATAGATAATTTTAAACTTTTTGACAGCAGAAACAAAATGTTAAAAATTGGGAGAAACTTTTAAAATGTAAGATAAAAGAATGCATTAGCATTTATTCATTAGTGAGATTTGTGTTTGTTTAGAAAACATGCTTAAATTTTTTAACAGAGAATTTATGGGTAGATATTTTATTTTTTCCAGCCAATGTTTACCTGCATATAAATGACTATCCAATGGATGAAATAATTTCTCATTAGTTTTGCTTGACACTGTTTTATTTCTTCTAATATTCAGTTGAATGTCAAGCCCCCAAACTAAGAATGATATATAGTGATTATTTCAAGCTTAATACTTGATTGTTTTCACACCTACAAATAGAAACTTGCAAACTGAAGTGCTGTACCATACAGTTTGAAAATTATCAGGGAGGGGCTGTCTTCATCCACTTTCTCTCTCACAAAATATCTGAACTGAGTTACCTCTCTTATTCTTCTGTAATATACCTCACTCCCAGGGAATCCATCCTATTACATTCCATCATATTGATGTAATAAGATCTAAAATATTTTATAAACATACATGGTGAAAAATGGACCTGTGTCATTGTTTAATGATTAAGGAAACAGCACAAGCTGTATAAGTTGCTTATAACTTATGACTTACTTAAACTGACAAATACAATAATTCTGAAGAAAATCTTCACATGTGCCTCACTCTACATATTTTATTGGTCAGGTTTTGCTCAAGTAGATACTCTAGAGCAGAAGTTTTCAAACTGTGGTCCCAGGATCCCTTGGGGTCCATAGCAAGTTGCCAAGGGGTCCACAGACAGGTCAAGAAAAATTTGGAAAAAGTAATATAAATGAATTGTCAATTAGTAATTAGTTGAATTTGTGAGAATGAGGTCTTCCATGTAGCAACGACATGTTTTGGGATCTGCAAAAAAAGTTTGAAAACTCCTGCTCTAGAGGTACGTTGAACTATAACTCCTACTACTTAAAATAGTTTATGCATGTCATCCTTTTCCTATGTTCAATTAATCTTGATTTGCAGTTTTATGCTTGTCCCTATAAAAAAATTGGAACACTAGCATTGATACCTAGATGAATACAGAGTTGTTTCTGAAATCTAGTGTTTTGCTTCAGTTGCTTCCCTGAATCTAATATTTGCAACAGAGGTTCATGCAGAAATGATTTGCTATGTGTGTATCAGATACTGATATCAGAGAAAAAACTGGTGTAAATTTTTAACACAGAGGTAGTTTATCTGGGTTTCACTGTTTTCAACTGTGGAAGAATCTTCATTATAAATATACTGTATTTTGTGACTATACTTACTTTGCCATCAAAGTAGCACTGACTTGACTATGCATCTATCTCATGAACTGTATTAAGTAGTATGCTGACTGCCACCATGTTGTTCTAGATCATAAGCAAAAATCTCTAGCATTGTGCTTAGATACTTCCAGTAAAGTTTTGTGACAGTATGTGATTGTGCAACTACATATGGTACTATAACTTAAACAGGTATTGTAGGTTACCAGATATTGAACAGACAGAGGATATGGGCAACTGGAAAGAAGGACCAAAAGGACAAACTAATCGTTTAATATTTGTATTCACATTCATTGTAGAGGAAAGGATTATAAATGAGTAAACAGGCACACAGTGAGGAATACATGCTGAGAGGAATGTGCTAACACTGGTTGTTTGCCTAGTGATGTGCTTAGGAGGCAAAAGCCTTCAGTGTGAAATCAATTAAAATCTTGTCAATTTCAGCCAACAGTCCAGGCTTGAGGAAGGATAGGAATGAACAATTAAGATTACTCAGCCAAGCTTGATAGCTTTCAGTTAACAGTTATGAGGGAAGTGCCTTGTCATGGAGAAAAAACTGTTGAGGAAGAAATAGCTTGCTATGTACTCAAAAAGTGAAACAATAAAGGGGTTTTTGACTTATAACCACAATTGAGACCAGAATTTCCATTGTTAAGCAAGGTGGTTGTTGAGTGACTTGCACTTAATTTTGCAACCTTTTTTGCCATGGTTGTTAAGCAAATCACTGCAGTTGCTAAATGGGTGAATCATGTGAATGTTTTCCATACAGCTTTCCCCCTAACTTTGCAAGCCAGAAGCTGACAGGGAAGGTTGTAAATGATGGTCACATGACCCCAGTATGCTGCACCAATTGTAAATACTTGCTGGATGCAACCAACCCGATTTTGATCATGCGACCGTGGAGATGTTGTGAAGGTTTCAATGGTCACTAAATGAATATTGTAAGTTGATGATTTTATGACTGCCAGACAAAATACACGAGGACAAAAGGGAAGACGTGTCCTCCTTTTTGCCTGACATCTGTTAACCCTATGCAGATGGCTCAGGGTTCAAGTGTCTAGGCATCACAAATTTCTCAATAGTTTCTATCTTACCTTGACAACTAGGAGCTAGCTGTATGTAGAGAATCCCTGCATACAAAAAGGTATATTGTGAAGGGGCTGGACAGTGGGCATTCTCCGGATTGGGTGCCTTCATTCCCCCCCTAAAATGTGCATAGGCTTTATGGAAATATGTAAAAATATCGATCTTCTCAAGGTCCTAGGGGATTGTTACATATGACACCAGTTCTTTTTTAAGTCTTAGCTTTATTTTAGATATTTTAATTTCTCTCATTTTTTTTTATGTTTGAATTTGGCAAACTACATAAAGTTTGAATGGTTTGGTTGCTTATATATTAATTCTATATATTTAAACAAATGCATGACTGTGGCTAGCTATATCCTATGTCTTCAGTATGATTACAGGAGAAGCAATAGGGTTATCTTGCAAATACATTCCTAATCAACGCCAAAGGTTTTACCTTCATATTCAAGAATGAATCAGCCATGAATCTGAATATACAAAAAGAGATGGCAGAAGGCTTTCTGCTGAAGACATCCTTAGATCAAAGGGTATTTGAGGAATAGCTGTAGATTGGCACTGATTTAACAATTAGCACTGCCGTATTTTTAGCCAGTGTTTTTCAATATATTTTTGGTAGCTTGAGTTGTCTTTTGCTGTTGTTATTATGGTATTTGCTCATAGATTCAATCATGTTTTCTTTATTAATGGTAACACAGATTATTCTTGGTCTGTATTTTATCTAATTTATGATACCCTGTTTTCCAATTGCCTTGCTATAATGCAGAATAAAAATATTTAAAAATATAAATACTTAAATTAAATCCATCCCAGATTAATTCCCTATTCTATGGGTTTGGTTGATCCGAACAACTTATTAAGTAAAACATATCCTAGTCACCTCTCATTTGAATTATAACAATTAGGTCTACATGTCCTTGGAAAATATTTGGAAGCTAAAGCTAGTACTTAATGAGCACTGTTGGATGTTTCCACATATATCTGAGGGACCCCATTGCTTAAGATGTTTTATTGGTTACCATTGAACCTATGGGTGCAGTTGAAGGTTCTTATTGTTACATCTTTATATATAGCTCCAGAGTTGCCAGTCTGAGGAGATTTTTTCTGTATTCATCTGTCTATTTGATTAGATTGAATTTGATTAATTTTTCTTTCATGATTGCCATCTGATAGGGCCTCGGAAGTAGGTTGTTTTCCCCGTTTTAATTCATTTTAAAAAAATTGAAAGAAAATAATAATAAATAACATAGGAAATGTTTCGATCAACATCACCCAACTGGGTATACATTTATATATAAATTTCATCAATACTTATCTATCTTTCTAATACAATTTCATACCTACTCCTTCAATCTCCTGTCTAACCATCCTTAAAACCGATTCCATGTTTTGAAGTGTAATGATTTTTCTTTATCTTTCAGCATCAGAGTCAATCTGTCCATTTCTGCACATTCTAAAACTTTTCTAATTATTTCTTCATCCTGTATTATTTCTTCATTCTTCCAGTTTTGTGCAAAAACAATTTTAGCTGCTGTCAATACGTGTACAATTAAATATAATTTTTGCTTATTAAACTCTTCTGGAACAATACCCAATAAAACAATTCAGGTTTAAAATTTATCTGAATTCTCATCATTTCTTGTAGCCACTTATGTATTCTTTTCCAATATTTTTCAGCATATGTACATGTCCCACCACATATGGTAGTACATGCCTGTATTACTTCTGCACTTCCAACATCTAGCTGACACCTCTTTGAGTATCTTCGACATTTTAAATGGTGTCATATGCCATCTGTAAAACATCTTATATAAATTTTCTTTATATGCTGTAGCTTTCCCCCCATAAATTTTGCCATCTATCAATATCAATAGGATAGCCAAAGTTTTTGGGCCATGTTATCATTGTCTCTTTTATTTGTTCATCTTCCATTTTTTTGCTTAACAGAAAATGATACATTAACTTTATTAATTTCTCATCATTGGTCAATAACAACTAATCAAATTCTGTCAAACTTATTTCAAATTCCTCTGTTTTTGCATCCTTATCATATCTGTTTCTCATTTGCATATATGACCAAAATATGAGCTTCATATCCTGATTTTCCAGTTCAAGTCTAGATTTCAATTTTTTTTCCAATTCTAAAGTATCCTTATATGTCCACATTTTTTCCATATCCACCAGATTAGGATACACAAAAGCTTCCATAGTAGATTCCCACTCTGGGGTTTTCATATATATTTTTTGTTTAATTTTTCCCCATATCATATACAAAGCATTTCTTACATAGTGGTTTTGAAAGTATCTGTGGATCTTACTTTTTCCATACCATACAAAGGAGCGCTATCCTAATTGCAAATCATAACCTTCTAAGTACAACAATCTTTTCTCTCTAAGCATTATCCATTCCTTAAAACATGTTAAAGCAGATGCTTGGTAATATAAATTCTATTCGGGTAATTCCAAACCTCTTTATTCTTATTGTTTTGTAACAATTTCAGCTTTATTCTTGCTTTTTTCCCTTGCCATACATATTTTGTTATTAATGCATTTAATTCCTCCAAAAATTTATTTCCCAATCTTACAGGTATTGTTTGGAATAAAAATAGTATTTTCAGCAATATATTCATTTTCACTGTGGCTATTCTCCCTGGCAATGATAGCTGCAAATTTTTCCATCTTCCTAAATCTACCTTTATTTGACTTGGCAGCCTATCATAATTATCTTTTTTCAAGGTAGAACATCCCACTGTTTTGTATATTCCTAAATATTTTACCTTGTTCATCAATTGTTAAATCCATGTCCTCTATTAAATTTTTCTTCTATTTTTCTGTCATGTTCTTAACTATCACCTTAGTTTTCTCTTTGTTAGTTTTAAGTCCTGCCTCTCTCCATATTGTTCTATTTTCTGTATCAATTTTGGTATCATCTGCAAATGCTTGTAACTTAAAAATTTCATCTCTCACTTTTAATTCTTTGATATCTACATCATTTTTAACATTTCTATTCAAAATTTCTACTTTTCTTTTTTTTTAAGGAAAAGAAAAGGAATTCAGAAATCCAAATTTAAAAGTTCCACTTTAAAGTTATTTAAAAGTCAGTCTGTTTCTTTTCTTTT